>WEIT01005204.1:336570-392830 GCA_013389985.1 Dryoscopus gambensis
GGGTGGGGGTGGGGGAGGAGAACAGGGGCGCGAATAATTTAAGCCACTGATAGAAGCAACAGAGAAAATTAAAGAGGAGTGGTCTGCCCCTTGGTTTATTCCTCTATCCCTTCTCCCCTATCACCCTGCCTTGCTCTCCAAGGGGCTGGGGAGAGGGAAAAGGGGCGGGGGTGTACCCCCGCAGCCGCGGTAGCTGCGCGTCTTTCCTCGGGCAGCGCAGCCCGAAACCCGCGCCGCCGGAGACGTTGGGGTCGCGCTGGGACAAATCATCAGGAAAGGGGGTAAAATTAAGGGGAAAAAATAAAAAAAATAAAAATCAGAGTGTCTCCCCCGGGGCGGGGGGAGTATCCGCGTCCCTGGAGCATCTGCAGCCATGCTTGGGGATCGGGCTTGGTCCCTGCCGCTCTTTCGGCTCTTTAGGCTCGTCCCCCCTTCTCTTCCATGCGATCTCGGCAATCCACCTTAAATCTCTGCGGCTGCAAAGGGGGGGAAAAAAAAAGGCTGTGTCTGCAGCGACCTTGCCATGATCTAAAGTGTTTTGTTTACAGTCAGGCACCCCCGATGGCTGCAGCAAATCGGGACAGAGACAGGCGCCCGCCCGTAGTAGCAGTGAAGCGTGGAAAAAAAAAATACAGGAAAAAAAATATACTCGAAAGTCCCGGAGTGAAGCTGTGGAAAGATCAGAGCGCCATCGTCTTGCAAAAGAGGGGCACAGCAGTGGGGCTGCGGGGGAGGCCGTGCGGGATGGGGACGGGGGCGAGAGCTGAGCCTCCCCCGCGGAGCTCCAGCCTCCCTCAGCCGGCTCTGCCCCGCTCTGGGGCCGTTTCGGCTGGAGATGCCTCCAGTCAAAGATCGGAGAAGAGGATTAGAGAAAGAAAGGAAAACAAACAACAACACAAAACCCCAAGCCCCAAACAGAACTTGGAGGAGTGAACCAGGAAGGAGGGAGGAGTGTTTATAGGGAGGTCTGGGCGAAGAATGTCCTGGCTCCTCTAACAGGCACTGGACACCCTGTCCCCTCTCTTCCCACTACCCCTCTCCTCGCTCTTGTTTGGGCTTTTCCACTGGCAGAGCTGCTCGATGTTTTTCTTTCCTCCAGAATCGCTTAGGCAAGCTTCCCGTCTTCTTTTTGGCCACTCTCCTTCCCCAGCACTTTATAAGGCTGCCCAGGGAACCAGCAAAGCCCATCTGAACCGCACATATAAATTATCTGGGTTGCTTCAGATTTTATATATTCACTTGCAAATAGTGGGGAAATTGGAAATAATACCTGAGCTCCTCCACAGGATGTCTTCCAGAGTTGAGGATGAAGAAGGCAGGGACATGGCATGACCGATTTGGAGGTTTGAGACTTGCTGCTAACCCACCTCAGCTGTTACTGAGCCAGCGCTGCTTCCCCACCTCTCCAGTTTTTCAGGCCAAGTGCTAATTTCTTCAAGAGATGTGGGGCAAGCCTGCCATGAGATTCGAGGTGCAGGCCCCAAGTATTGACCATATAACATTCACTTAACAGGAGCCCTTTCCTCCTGGCAGGATTAGGGCCCTGTAAGGTTCAGCAGCAGGGACTGTCAAGAAGGAAAGAGCCATTTCAGTGTACAAAGGCCCTGGGACATAATCCAGCAGTGCCCAGGACCAGAGCACTGCCCAGGGGCGCGAGGAGATGCCACGCTCCTGTGCAAGTGGCGTTTGAGACCTTTTGCTCATTTGCTGTAAACTCTAGAGGGAGCCTAAGGACAGAGATCCGGCCAGCGCTAGGACCTGGCCTCGCAGCTGGCAGCATCCCACTGCCCACCCGGGCTGTCCTCGGGCTGTCCCCGCTCCCATCCCTGCTGCCGGCGCTTCTGGGGGCTCTGCTCCCGCTCCCCTCTCGGCTGGTGGGGAGCAGTGGTGCCCGGGGGTACCGGCCTGTCACCCCCTGCTGCAGCCTTGGGTGGGCTCAGGTGCAAGGACTGGCCCGGGGATTTTGAGCCCTCGAGAGGGTGCTGGCTGCAGGTACAGCCTGGGGGTGTCCTTAATGGGATTTGAGGGGTTTCCTTAATGGGATTTGTTTTAAAAAGCAGGTAATGTGTCAGAGATGCCTTCTCTGTGCTATAACTGCTGGGCAGGTTACACAAACAGCTATGTCTGCAGAAGATACAAGTTAAATTACTAGCACTGAAAGTACTCATTCTTCTCTCTTAGGAGCTCTCTGCTTGTCATCAGCCTTCCCTTGACTTGCTAAAGGAGAAGCCCTTCCAAAATACCCTGATTTTGTCTCAGGGAACACTCTTCTGCTACGGCTCAGACAATTTTATTTTTGTTTTTCATTTTGTTTGAAGTACAAAATAGGAGCAAGCTTAAACTGCTCTTGAAGCGGGTGAAGCCAGGAGTGTCCTACAGCCAGCAGTGATGGATGCACCCTTCTGGGTAACCAACTTCTCCTTTTTCAAACCAGGAACAAGAAAGAGGATGTTAATATACAGTCCCTAAAAATAAATACACATACTCACACGTGATTATGCTGAGTTATCCCAGCAAATACTACTGTTGTAGAAGTGAGGCCTAAATCAGTAAATTGATTACTTGCTGTGAGCTGGCCTAATTTCTCTGAAGAAAACACACCATATGAAAAAAAGTCATTTTCAGGCCAGTCTAACTCCATGTCTGTAAGACTTCCCTTTAATACATCACATAACCCACACCACTTTGTTAGAATGGCAAATTTTTGACATAAGAGTCTTACCTAGAGGTTTCTTATGGCAACTAAGCTTCCTTTCTCTTTCTGTGTCCCTTCCCCTCCCCTCCCCTCCCCTCCCCTTCTTTCCCCTTCCTTTTGCTCCTCTCTCCCTCCCCTTCCCCTTCTCTTTTCCCTTCTTTCCCTTTCCTTCTCCCTCTCTCCCTCTCCCTTTTCAGGGTGGGGAGGATTAACCTGCTCCACATTTGTAAAGGTCTGAGTATCAAAAACCTAAAGCAAGAGGTGAGTACCAACAACAACCAGGAACTATTATTGTCACTACGAGATTAAACAGTTTTCCAGCCCCTTGCTCTGCCACCTATGCCTTTAAGAAAGTTTCCCAACAGAAGAATTATGTGCAGTGGAAATGAGTTGTCCTGTTTTTCTACAAAGCCTGAAGTGAACCTTTCTGGGAAGGGGATGATATTGTGTAGCAATGTTTTCTCAAGTACAATTCTTTAGGTTCCCGAGTGATGACACATTGTACAGCAACGCTCTTGGCACAAGGCGTTCATCTGTGAGAAGGGATGCTGGCCCCAATTCCTACAGCCATTCATTAAATAAAAACACCCTGTGTCATATGTTATGTTCCTCTGAAATGTTTAAAGTTTTTAGTGCATGAAGTTCTATGGTGCCTGGATAATTTTCTTTCCCAGAACATAGCACTAACCTCTAAGTCAGTTACTGAACATTGTTGGAAGAGCTTGTTATTTTTCGTTAGTGTTGTGTTTTGTTTTCCTTTGGTAGGATCCCAACTTCATGCAATAGGCCTTTTCAGAAATACAGAACTATGTAAATATGATGCTTACAGCTGACCACAAAGAGTCCGCTCACCAAAAAATACCCCGACATAAAAACATCTGCATCTGTTAGAATTTTAGGCATTCTGGGTGCTGTTGACATGTGAATCTAGCCCACTTCTCTTTTTTACTTTTATTTTTCTTTTTCATTTTTATTTTTCTTCTTCCTTTCCTTTTTCTTATTTTTCATTTTCTCTTTCTTTTTCTTTTTTTTCCCTTTTTTTCCCCTTTTTCTTATTTTTCCTTTTTTTTTTTTCCTTTTTTTTTTTCCTTTCCCCAGTGGGCTGTATTAATTGCCTTAGGATCAAGAGGTCTACAAACATCTTCCTTATATAAACAGAGGAATTGGTCTGGCTACTTTCTGAACCCTTTAAGGAAGATGACCCATCTCACATACCAAAATGATGGCATTAAGTGAAAGATTACTATCAGCACTTGGGATCTGATTTCTGGTTCCCTTGGCCGTGTCACTGCACATTGCTGTAACTCTTGGCACCTACACTTCTTCCCTCACCCTCTTCCTAATCTGTTTAGACTTTTAGCTGTTGGAGACACTCTTTTTGTATAGTACCACATCTTGTTTGTGTTAACCAGCCTAGCAAGGGAGTTGTACAGCTCTGGGATGCAAGAGCCAGGGCATTAACCTACAGTAATGGGATGTTATTACAGAGGAAGATTGAAAGTGGATTCTGCAAGCATCTGGCAATGAGAAAATTGTTATGAGGTAGGTGGCAGACATTTCAGAGAATCACAGAATCACAGAACGGTTTGGGTTGGAAGGGACCTTAAAGATCATCCAGTTCCACCCCCTGCCACGGGCAGTGACAACTTTCACTATCCCAGCTTGCTTCAAGCCCTGTCCAGCCTGGCCTTGGACACTTCCAGGGATGTGGCAGCCACAGCTTCTGTGGGCAACCTGTGCCAGGGAAGAATTTCTTCCTAATATCCAATCTAAACCTCCTCTCTGTCAGTGTGAAGACATTCCCCCTTCTCCTGTCACTCCATGCCCTTGTAAAAAGAAGTGCTCTGTCACCATCCCTCCAGCCATGCCCACCAGGATGGTCCTGCCAGGCCAAGAGCCTCCTGCGCCCAGTTACCAAGGCTGCATCAGTGCTCCTAGCACAGTTCATGGCTGACCTAAACCAGCCAAGCCTAGAAAAGTAGAGCAAGCTGGCAAGTCAAAAAGCAAACACTATTTCACTGAAGCCAGTCTATTGCAAAATGCACTGTGGCTGTGATTTCAGTGACTTATGAGAAAGATGGAAAAAGAGAAGCCTTTTATTTACCTGTTCTGGATTTCCCTCGTAAGGAGTTAAATGTTTCTCTGAGCAGAGGCCTAATCTGATTTTGACTCTCGAAAACTTCCTGGTTACTCCCTTTGTTCTGGCTGCCAGCAGCTAAACTGGGACATCTATTAAAAGAGGAGTACCTGAAAGCATCACTGATACTTCAAGGCATCATCACTTTAAAGGATTTGTCACCTTGTTATCTCTAGTTTGAAAGGCTTTTGGAGAACAACTTCCACTCAAAATGTTTGCAAAGGGCAAAGTTAGCATTGCAAATGTCACAGTTCATCTTTAATAACTGACTTTAATGACAACAATGAAACATAGCTAATACTATGAGAGGCCCTGGCAATTCTCCTTTTCTTCTGTTGCCCCCCACCCCAAGCCTGCAAAAGACACAAGGCAAATCACAAAAGCAGCAAAAGCTATGCTCTGATTCAAAAATTGTTCCTTGGATCTCTGTAACAAGGTCCTAAATGAAGCTCTTCTATTCCTAGTGGTTTCCAGCACTCTCAAGCCATGGTCAACCTCTCAGAACTCTTTGCCCTTCAAAACCAACAAAAACTACCAAAAATTAACCCAAGCCCTCATCCAACCCTGTGGATGTCTTTTTGGGACTACAGCACCATGTTGTTTCAAGGGGGACTGAAGAACCTGAGCGCAGCCAGAGTTTCCCAGGCCAGTGGGGACCCCTTTCTTACAAGTCTTCAGGGCAAACTACGAGACCTTGCTAGACCCTGCCTTGGGATTGCCTTGCTCTGGTGTGGTTGGTTTGCTCAGCGCCAGAGTTAGAAAGAAAAACCCCAACTCCTAGCATGCAGAAGAGGCTGGTCAGCTGCCCAACAGGCCAGGTTAAGCCTGCTGAGAAGTCAGGACCAACTCCTCCAAGGCATTCAGGTGTCTAAGCACCTTTGAAAACCTGTCTCTAATGCTCTAGAGGGTGGTTGGCAAGAAGCCTTCTCAGGGTGCTTGGTGAGAAGTGGGTGGTTGGGGTCTAATGGCTCTGAGGGTGCTTCAGGGATTTCATAGTGCTGGGTTTTCAAAAAAACAAATGTTGGGGTTCTTTATAACTTCTTCTGCTTTTTTGAGGCTTCCTCCTTACCCACAGGAACCAAAAGCTCACTCTGCTGTGAAGGAAAGATTCAGGACTTCAGGACCATGAGCTTTAAGACGAAAGCTAATTGACATAGCAAAACAGTGAGAAGTGCTCACACCAGGAGCTGAGGTCCACTTCGGCTACACAAGGGAAAAGTTGGCTTCAGCTCTGGACATATGATCTGGAGAAGTACTTGGGAAGACTTTCCAAAGCCAGCTTGGTTACGTTCAAAGCTACTGAAGTCCTGTTTTCAAGAGTGACTTTAGCACTAGGGCACCTCGACTTCATTACAGCTATGCAGACCTCCAAGGTCACATTCTCGAAAGTAGTTATGTCAAGATCGAGTAAGTACATCATTTTGCTGCCTGTGAAAAATGTTCTGATTTAATTGAAATGATTTTAAGTTGGTCCTACCACTTCTGTGAATGCTACTAACAATGTTTTAAAATAGCCATTTATTTCTTCTTACAAATTGCAGATTTTTGTAAGGGTGATTTAGTGGGATCTCTCGCTGAAAGCAGCAGCATCTTCTACAGCTTGCTTGTCTCCCTGTGAATTCTTGGTAGAAAAAGCTGATGATAAAGCTAATAAACTGTTTTTCTTTTGTAGCATCTGTAGCTAGGACCCAGGAGACTAGTTACTTTTGAGCAATTTTACAGAGTTTGTATTTAATTAATAAGTAATTTGATTCTTTTCCTTTTCAGCCTCTAACAAGCAATCACTGCCTATCTTTCAGAAAGTCAAGTACGAGGCTTTCTTTTCCCCAGTAAGTACTGAGCTCTAGGCCTGGAAAAGGGCCAGAGCACACAGGGACAGTGTTCCACAGTAACATTTTGTACCTCATTAAAAAAAATAACAACAACAACAGCCGACTCGCACATGAAATAAAACGTCTTTCTTTTCCTCCTCCTCTTGTTTTACAAATATTCGTTTATTCATTATACTTCCTGTAAAAGTGCCTGCACACATACGCATTCACACTGGATTTTTCTGCTGAACAAATGATGTGTTAAGATGTCTTGTAGTATTTTTATGAATTTAGTTTGGTTTACATCAAGCTACTGTAAAAGTTCCCCCATCTCAAGGTCTCTGTGGCAAGGGATATCTGGGTGATTGACAGTTTGGATTACTTCAGTTTGGGGGTGCTTCTCTTAAAAAAATCTGCAGAAACCCACTTGGTTCTATGTTCTCTCATATTGAGTACCTTAAAGCTGAGAGACTGCTAAGTCACTCTGGAAAATATTGGCCTGGAAGACTTCACCCATCTGTGCAAATACACCACAATCCAATTAAACTGGCAGACTTTGCAATTATTTGCAGATTTCCACAATCTGGCAGCAGCAAGCAGATACAGCCTGTGTTGCATAAGTGAGTTGTTGCAAGACCGTGTGCCTCATGGCCTGACAGAGCTCCCCAAAATCCTGGAGGAGGAGTGGGCAGCGTGGTATGTCCTGCAGGTGGGCACACACCAGAGGGCTGGGCTCCAGTGCCAAAAGCAACCCTAGATGAGCTCCTGGCCCCAGCAGGGCAGGGTTAAACATTACAATTTGCTGCACCATCCCCTCCACAACTACAATATCACAAAGCCAATTTAAGAGGTTTCCATCCTTTGCCATTCTCACCTCAGCCTTAAGCAAGGCCTTTAAAATGAAACTGAAAAGTAAGAAAAGAAATTAACAAAAATAAAAGAATTGTGCAGGAGGAATAATCCAGGTCATTTTACAGCACTGCTACAAACGGTTGCACTTTCACCCCTGAGAAAGAGGGAGGTCAAAAAGTGGCCTTTTCTGTGGAAGGAAAGATGCTAAGCTTAGTAGTAACCACGGGACTACTTCCCCAACCTCTGTCAGCATACAGCCATGCTAATGTTTGTGGTAGCAGAGGGAATGAGGGTTTGAAGAAGCGGGAAGGTGATCTGGATGATTTCTGTGGCAGTGCCCCATGAGAGTGTTTGTAGGGGACGGGATTCCCTCTGCTAGACCGATTGAGATACTCAAAGGCTCCAAAGTACTTAAAGTACTTTGAGTACTCAAAGATACTTTCAATTCAAAGAAGCAGTGTTTTTGTCCCTAACAGCTGATGTGAAACTAATCACATCAGTCCAAGCGTCAGTCTAACTTCTTAAAATCTAGGTCTAGACTCATACAAAAAGCCCACCAAAACAAAACTCTTAAGATCTGCTTCAAAGTTGCATTTTTTCCACTATCACCATTTCCAGCTGCACATTTTCACCCTGGTTTCACCTTCTCCCTCAGTGGAGTGGATGTTCCTCTTTGGCAAGGTTTTAGCTAGGCCTGGGAAGTGCCTCAGGTTAAACTAGCAATAAAGGAGGGACAGAGTAGGGAGTTGTTTAATATTCAGTGTAGCTCCCAGGTCTGGTTCACAGCACAATCCCACCAAGAGCGGTGTTGGCAGGACCCACAGGTCAGTAGATGGTAGGCACTGAATCCTGGCCCCAGGTGCTTAGCCATGGAGGGAATTCCTAGCCCGCGGCTGGTCCCTGCCAGCTGGTATTTCCAGGCAACGTGAGAGGGAGATCCCCCAAAGCAAATGAGATGTTTTCACAAGCTGTGAGGTTTCTGGATCCCACTGCCCCCCACAATGTGAGCGGACGTGAGGAGCTGAAGCAGCACTTTGAGCAAGGATCCAAGTAGGTGAGTAATAGGAAAGGCTGAGGTGGGAAGCTCTGGCCTGAGACCTGCTGCTCTCAAGACCTGCTGTAGTCACCACCTGTGCCTGCTGCAGGCTCTTCTGGAAACTGTGGAACTGCAAGGAACACCCAGCTCTGCACAAGCCCCAAAACCCACAGGAGGAGGGGATGAGGGAAGTGAAACCTCATTAAATTGTGGTACCCAGCCTGTTTGGGAGACTCATTTCACGTGGGTGAGTCTGCACCATTTCAGCAGCCTTTCCTCTCAAGACCTGCAGCCATGAAGATGCCCAAACTCTTCCTTTCCAGAAACGAGGTCCCTTCAAAGCATGGCTGGGTCCTCTGCCACAGCACAGAGCTCATGCAGCACCTCCCATTTCAGATCCCACCTGCACCCCAACCACCAAGCTCTCCCAGGTCATCCAGACTGGGGCTTCCTCCTTGTCTTTTGGGGTTGTTTCATGTTCAGGGCCTGAAACACTGGTCTTTTTTAAATGAATATATATGTTATTTATTCTCTCTGTCTATTTTTTTGTTGTCATACTTACTTATGTCATGCAAAATGAAAATATTTCACCAGAGGAGAACTAACAGGCTCTAAGATAAACAGTTCAGTAGTCTTCTCTGAACATCCATTTAAAAACTGATTCAAGTGGGATGATGTTCTAGCTATGTGGTGTAGGCATCTTCATAGAAATAAGGGAGAAAATGGATGAAAAAGCAGCAAACCTAAAAGAAATAGTTCCCAGAGCATTGTTCTCTACTTGGATAACACAGCTAAGGCTTTTAATCTTAAGGCTGGGATTTGTCTCCATTACTGCTGATGCATCCCCCTTTCTCCCTATTCCCACAGAGTATCTTCTTGCCAGCTCCTGCTCACTTTCTGGGAAACTGAACTCTTCTGGCAAGCAGAAGATCTCCTAGTTTGTCAGATTACAAGTCCATGGCAGTGAAATAACACTGGCTTATCATTTCTGGGGCTGTTTCCAGTGGTCTGTGAAAATCATAGCAATCACAGAGGGCAGGGTTCAAGTCACCTCATTTTAGCTGCCTAAAATGGGATTCCTCACCTAAACTACTCATTTTCCCACAGGATGGAGCACCATCAGAAGACAAGTCATCCCTCTTCTGTGGGACACCAGCTGGGATAGGTGAATCACCCTCTGGATGTGCCCATGTCCATTCGTGGGCTTCAGAGAGTACCTGCATGCCGAGTTCAGACTGGATGTGAACTTCTAGGCAGCCAAATTTAAGCGAGTCTTGCCCACAGTGCTGGCATCTCCCCGAGGTTTCCATTTGCAGCAGTGCTGTAACAGATGCTGAGAATACATTAAATGCTTTCCTAATGTCACATTCCCATGTCTGCAATCATGGTAATTGCCTCTGTGGAGTTTTGCAATTGCAAATGAGCAGGAAGCCATCTGCAAAGGAATCTGTCTATTAAGATGTGGCCCCTACTCTGGAAGTGCTTGAAAAGCCCCAGCACATTTCTTGGGCTAAAGATAAAAAATTAAAAAATAAATTTAAAAAAAATAAGGTCAGACTCCTGCAGCAATATGGAAAATATCCAGAATGCACTCCAGTGGTCCAAGGAATAGACTGACTTTTGCTTTAGGACTGTGCTAATTAAATACTGCTAACTACATCTGAATAGAATTAAGTCTAATTTAAGGCCCTTTCTGAGCTCCAGGGCAATGTAGGCTTGTCCTAAAAAAAGAAATTACCGACTGCTGACAACAGGTGTCAGCAACAGGAGCGGCTGAACCACGGCTGAATGTGAATTAGCTGCAAGTGTAGACAAGGACAAGCTAAGTTCAGCGGTGTTGCTGCAGCCAGGACGAGACCTGGCTGGAAGGAGGGATAAACCTGGGGAGCACGGCAGGTACGAACCGGAGCAGTCACGGTGCAGCTGCCCTCGTCAGTGTGTGCAGATCTAATTTTCTGTGGCGTAGATAAGGTTTGTTTTAGCACCACACATGCCAAAAGCACCTTAGGTTCCCATAGGAATTCTTGGGTGGCAGCCAAGGGGAACATTTTGCCATGAGTACTGTGCTCCCTTCATCTTACTTCTCCCCCCTGCCCTGCAGTCCACAGGAATTCCCCCAAAGAGGGATCAGGTGTTTTACTGCTCTTTTCCATGTGCGTCCATATTAAATCGAGCAGGAAAGGTACTACAAAGCCTTGGACAAATCAGGGCAGAGCACCATCGGCCCCACCAGTCCTTTGCTGGCAGCTGTTTTGCTACCGTTTCCTGCTGGCTCCTACACTGCCTTTCTCATCATGGTTCTTCAGCAACATCCCATGTCTCTTCTTCTCCCCCTTTGCTCTTTTGCTTTACATTTAAGATGGGGTTTTTTCCATGCCCTTTCTCTGTAATTTTTCCCATATGTGGATATGACTCTTCCCATAAAAAGCTTTTGCCCAAGTCTGTCTTTGTAGCCAGTTTTTCCTGTTTTGGCTTTATTTTTAATATTTTTTGCTGTCATGATCTTTTTCTCCACTGCTTTCAAACCCTGACCTGTTTAACCCTTCCAGCCTTCCTGACCTCCACAAGCACAAACATCAGTTCCCTCTCCGTATATGCCATTCCCTCTCCATCAAGCAAGCAAGAAAAACAGGTTTGTGGTTGGTATTTGTTAAGAGAACATAAACAGCAGGTTAAAATTCCTCTGGGCTTGTTGTTGACTTAGTAAAAAGATGGGGTAAGGGCAGGACTGAGAGCTGAGGACACACACCCAGGCTTCCCCCTGAGCTGAGTGGGACACCTGCTCTTCCACAGGTATGGGGAGGGGGAAGGCAGCAAATCTGGACTCAGTGACACGAAGGGCAGTTTCATCCATTTCAAAAGAGTCACACCCACCTCAAATTAACACCCTTGTTTTAATTTACCTTCATACCTCCTATTAGAGTAATTTATCTTCCAAGTCACATTACAAAATGAAAGTTTTGCCAGGGGTTGAGGGTGTTGGACCAAGCTCACAGGCTTTCCCCGCTTGTAAGTATTCGGCACTTTCACATCGGTCAGATTTCCTGCAAAGGAAGAAAAGGCAGTTTCTGCTCCTGGTTTGTGACAAGGCTGTACAGTGGATCCACACTTGTTCCCAGAATAAAAGCCTTTAATACTGTATCAAGAAAAACAATTGTGCATATGCCCAGCTTTCCACTGCAGCAAAGGAGACTTATTGTATTTGAAGGATGCGTGGGCTTAACACTGCCTTCAGAAAGCTTGAAAAAGTGAATGAAAATTGTTGACAGTGGTCAGGAACTGGGACAGTCGTTGGTGTCATTGTGGAACTGCTGCAGCCATTTTTTGGATATCCCACCTCAGGAAGGCTTAGCTACTGGACCTTTTCCTTCTCCACTCTTAGGAGTAGGGGGTATCTAAGTGAGGAGCATCAGAAAGATTTGCTGAGGGAGCCAGGCTGTTGCTACAAGACCATTAGATTCTCCTGCTTTCCAATAGGATATGCCAGGATATGCAGATGAAAAGCCCTCATTTGGAAAGGATGAGTCTGAACTCATTTGGGTCTGAACTCATGCAAATTGACCAAATGTGTTTGTTGACTGTAAGTCTAATAGCAGAAAACTTTTCTAAGGGAAGATGAGTCACTTGGACCTGAGAGATCCCGTTCTATGCCATATTTTATTCTACGTTGTTGCTTTTTTGTCAGGTTTGTTGTTTTTTTTAGAAAAAGCAACAGCACCTCAGATAAATGAGAGTTTTTGTCAGAGGGAATTTCACTGGGAACATGTACCTTTGGGAACTAGGATCATACACCTGATGGGAAAAACTGCTCACCTGTGTTTTTTCTGAACTGTTGCCTTGACAGCTCTTTGCTTTGTCCTGCAAGAGACAGTGGCCAATCACCCCCACCCAAGACATTCACTAGTTTATTGGCATCTATCATAGATGTCCTCAATCAATCCTCTCCAGGATCAAGAGTTATGGAAGGTTCAAAGAAGAAGCCCAATTAATGCTTGCATATTAGCAAGCCATCCCATACTTTGGATCACATTTCTCATCCCTCTCTGAACGTTTTCCATTTCCACATGCCTTTTCCAAGCTGAGAAGAGCAGAACTGCTCGTGGGTGTGGGCATACCACAGATTTGTACAGGGGCAGGGTGAAGATTTCTGATTTCTGACAAGATTTCATTTCTAAAATGAGACAAGGTCTTTGACCCCTGCTGATCCCTGTTCCTGTATTACAGCCCACAACTGTTGCTCCGTGACAGTGGTGAGCACTTAGCCCATTGTTTCCATGGGAGGCTTTTTCCCATATGCATCACTCTGTGTTTATCCGCAGTGACACTAATAATGTATCCATGCTGCCTGTTCCCACTGAGCCGCTCTTCAGAGCCCCGTGCTCCTGCACAGCTCCCTCTCCCTCTGGCTGCAGAGCACAGCTTCAAGGGCTGGCTTTCATCCAGGTGCCAAGCCAGAGGCAAGGAGGCAACGTGCCCAATGCAGGGATAACAGTGGGGACGACGATCAAGTACAGACAGAACCTCGGGCTCACTCCTCCCTTACCTGACACTTTACACGCCTCCCTGCTCCTCACAGCCCAGCCAGAATGAACCGCTCTGACCAAAGCCTGTAGAGGCAACTGGCTGCTCCTGGACTCTTCTCTCTGACAGCTGCTCTCAGAAACAAATGGCCATGGTTACAGACCTCACATTTCCATCTTTATCCTATTACTCTGCCTACTTGAGTCACCAATTTCCTTAAACGATTCTTATTGCACACTAGTAATTTTTCTTGCGATTTGCACCTCTTGTTATGTCTTTGGGTCAAATGGAATATCCATGAAAATCAGACTGACCAGCTCCTGGTAGGGTTCTAGAACTCCTGCTCAGCACAGCTCAGCTGCTGCTGTATCCTGAAGCACACACACAGCCCAGGATCAGCACTTCCATTGTAAAGATGGAGCTGTTTTTCCTTCCCCTGCCCTCGAGCATTGCGGCTGGGGGATATCTCTGGCCACATTTAGACAGCCAGGCTTCTACAGAGAAACCAGAATTACCAGACACATGGCAAATCCAATAAGTTTTAAAAGGCTTTTCATGGCTAGGCATGCCAAAAAGAGATGCTAAGATAGGACATGAAGTATTTGGGGGCATTTTTAATTTGTGTCATAGGCACATGCTTTATTTATGTGTAGAGTGACTACTCAGTTAATTTTACAGTGCACATAAATAGGAACTACTTGGTACAAGATCCATTTTTCCGTGAATGCAGAACATGACTAATGAAAGAAAACCCATGTATTATAAGATATTTCATCTGTGTGGTTTCAAAGTGAATCTGATAAAAGCCAAACAGGACACAAATCTGTACTGAATTAAATCACCCCCATCAATCCCTCCCCCCCAATACTCATGAAGTCATGAAAGCGATTTGGTGGGGAAATGTAAGCTTGGAAAATCAGTTTATTGATAAAGTGCAGGATAAAATTTTTAAAAAGCAGTGGCAAAGAGCAGCAGAATTTTAAAAGTTATTATGATACCAAAAGCAAGGCTGGGGTAGAAACGTGTGTTGGTTAAATTATCCTGCAGATTTCAAAATATTTCAGAGCATGTCAGCAAGGAAGCAGAAGAGTACAGAACTAAGTTCCCAGGGAGGGCACACAAACAATGACTCAAAAAGGAAGCTTGGGAAATGTGGGGAAATGCTCAGTAATTACTTTTTCATTTGTTTTGCTTCATTCAAAACAATTCAACAAGGGAACACGAAACACAAAAATTAGAGCAAACAAGAGTAAATTAGCTTAGCCCAGACTACGTTGATTATTTATGAACACCTACTACCTCTGCAAAATAAACCAGCAGATTCCATGCAGACACATGGAATTTCTCTGGTGAAACACAGGAAGATGCACCTTAAAAACTATGAGCAAAAGGGAGAGGAAATGATGGGGCTTTTTAAGCGGTAGCCTGACACATTAAAATCAAGGAATTTTCACTTCCCAGGGAGATGATGGGGAACAGTCGATTAGAAGGATCTGCAAGCCGAGGTTCTCCTTCAGCCTCTCTGGATAAATTCCTCCAGGCCAAGGCCTACATTTCTTTATATAAAGCAAGTGTCTTAGCATGAGAGAAAGAGCAGAGCCCTGCAGGAGTTGTCCCAGGTAGTAGGTGTCAATCCAAACTGTGGGGAACAGGAAGGAAAAGATTAGGAGGAAAATGAAGACCACCAAGATAAAATCTCCCATCATTAATGTGGAGTGGGGGCAAGCAGCCACCCTCCACATCAGGAGCTTTATGGCTGGGTGCACAGGTGCCATTAAAAAACCAGAGGTGCTGTGGAAGTGACAGCTCAAAATGTGAAACAAAGGGATTTTATGAAACAGGAGAGTGGTTACGGGGAGCAGTGCAGTCTGTATTCCTGAAGCACCAGGCAGGAATTGGCCCAGCCAACTCTTCCCTTCCGTGGGGTCAGACCAGTGGCAAAGTTCAAACCAGTCTTAGGACACAGCTCTTGGCAGAAATGCTCTTAGAACAGTGCAGGTTAAAAGTTGATAGTGGTTTCCTTGCTTCAGGCAAGCCAGGGAACCAAATGAAAATACCTTTTCCAGTTTATTCTCCACCTCCCTCCCCATTTCTCCCCAAACGGTAACAGAAGGATCTTGCCACCCACATCTGCATTGTCCTGAGGAATCTGTGTGCCTATTTTAGGACAGTTTGGAAACCCTTGGGAATATTCTTAATTAATAAACCTACTTTCTATTTTCTTTTCCTGTATTCCCCTGTGGATTTTCATCATCTTCCTTTGCCAGCTATTGTGTACAGCACCATTCATGATCCAACAGCAAGGCAATCCCTGGAACTCTGGGAATCCTAACCTGGTATTACCATTCAAGGGGGGAATTATTCTTTAAACCTGAAAAGCACTTGCCACTCCAGTCAGCTCTAGGCCTGCTGTTAAAGTCCAGCTGTTTTGCCTGGAAGGCAGAAATAGGAGAACCTCAAAAGATTCTGCCCAGAAAACTCCCCAGTCTGTTGTCTGTACAAGGGACAAGGACAAGGAGGAACAAGTTCACATGAGTCTCTTGCTGTTTACTAAAAATACTGCCAACATGATGCTTCTGATAATTTTGTTTGCAGTACTGGTTCAGAAAGAGGAAGTACAGATGGGTGAGGAGATATAAAAAGACTTTGTTTTTCTTCTCCTCGTGACACGTTGTGTAACTACAACCCTGGAGAGAGCTGCCAGTGAGGAGAAGCATCAGGGTCAGCTCTGCTTTGCCCAGGTGGGTATCCAGGGAGAAAGCAATGCTGTTCGCCTCAATATCCCTCCCACCTGCCATCCTCTCTGAGTCTAGGATGAAGTTAAAATTTATTTTTCCTGTCCATGGATTGTCACTCTACCTAGTCAGTTAACAAACTACACTCGCTCAGTAGTCTCCTGTCAGATATCAAAACTATTTTGCCCACCATGATCTTGTGCTGAATGTAAATTTAAAAGATAGGGCTTCACTGCCTAAGTAGCTCAGGTGATCTGATTTAGTTTTGCTTGAGAGCTAAAGTTTATACGTTCCCCGACAAAGTCAGGAGGCTTTATCCTTTTGAGATATTCAAACCCAACAGGATAAGGCCCTGCACAACCTACTTGAGCTGACCCTGCTCTGATATCATCTGCTGGGACCAGATGATCTCCCTCGGTAAGCAAAGAGCAGGTTCAGGACCATCTGATGAAACTGGACGGGCACAAGTCTGTGGGGCCTGATGACGTTCATCCCAGGGTCCCCAGGGAGCTGGCTGATGTTGGATCCAAGTCACTCTCCATCATATTTGAAAAGGCACAGCAGTCAGGCAGAGTCCCTGGTGAGTGAAGTTCTTCTCCATAGGGTGGTCGGGCACTGAACAGGCTCCCCAGGGAATGGTCACAGCATCAAGCCTGTCTGAGTTCAAGAAGTGTTTGGACAATTCTCTCAGGCACAGGGTGGGATTGCTGGTGTGTCCTGTGCAGGGCCAGGAGTTGGACTCAATGATCCTTGTGGGTCCCTTCCAACTTGACATACTCTGTTGATTCTATGAATGGAAAAAGAGAAACATCACTCCTATTTTCAGAAACGGCAGAAAGGAAGACCTGGGGAACTACAGCGCCTCTCCTCTGTGCCTGGGAAGGTCATGGAGCAGTTATACAGTAAGGGCAAACTGTGCCTGACCAGTCTGGTGGCCCTCTATAAGGGAGTGACTGCCCTGCTCAACAAGGGAAGACCAGCTGGTGTCATCTAAGGAGACTTCTCCTTAGGCCTAAGGCCTACTGTCCTGGGGTGCCGGGTGGGATGTGCCTGGGAGCTTGTATTCTATCACCATCTGTTGAGACCAGGTGTGGCTATGCTCCTGTGCATGGGTCCATGAATACCTCCTGCATGAATCACAGATAACTCGATCCTGGACTATCTCCTGTTAAATGGCCCATTAGCGCCTTGCCCATGACTCATCATCCCATTGTGAGATGTCCCACCCAGAGGGAGGAACCAGGCATTCCATGCTCAATATAAGCTGAGATCTCAAACACCAGAGCAGTCCATGTCCAGTGGATTTACCTGGAGGAGCAGCCTTCTTCTCTACTGGATCTCCAGAGGAAAATTACATCCTTCTACAGGATCACTGCTTCAACAGGACTACATCTACCACCACAGGAGGACTGCAGCCACCGTTTAATCGGACTGCTACCAACTCTCTGACCAGCAGGGTGTCAGGTTGTATTCTTCTGACTCTGTCAGTGGTTTTGTTTCTATTTTGTTTTGTTTTGTACCACTGCATTTGTTCTTGTTCAAACTTTCTAGTAAAGAACTGTTATTCCTATTCCCATTTTTCTTTGCCTGAGAGCTCCTTAATTTCAAAATTCTAATAATTTGGAGGGAGGGGGTTTACAGTTTCCATTTCAAGGGAGGCTCCTGCCTTCCTTAAGCTGACACCTGTCTTTTCAAACTAAGACACCTACTAAGGCCTCTGATACGGTCCCACATAATATCCTGATCCCCAAAATGGAGAGACATGGATTGGAAGGGTGGACCATTCAGTGGATAAGGAATTGGCTGGATGGACACAGCCAGAGAGCTGTGGTCAAGGGCTCTGTGTCCAGGTGGTGACAAGTGGTGCCTCTCGGGGCTCTGGCTCAAGACTGGTGCTCTTCAATATTTCCATCAATGACACAGACAGTGCAAGTGCACCCTCAGCTTCTAACAGCTTCCCCCTCCTCAAAGGTATAACCAAAAAATACCCCAACAATTAACAATAACAACAACAACAGCAACAAAAAAAATCTCGAAATCTAAACACCAGAGAGATTTATTGAAGGGGTTTAAGTAAGTGATGTCTGGTAGGTCATTTGGAATTCATACAAGAAAGCTGTTAAACTCTGTGATGCACTCAGGGTTTGTATGGATTTTAGGCCTTTCTAATGATGTTGTCAGGATAAATATGCTGTGCCACCCACAGATGTCTGCTATATTTATCCTGAAAACACTCCTGTGAGGCAGGGCAGTCCTGTTTACCCATTAACTCATGGGGAACAGAAACTCAGATGTCCAAGTGACTTGTCTAAGGTCACCCAGTGACTCTCCAGATCTAATGCTCTTGTAACTATGCCTTCCTTTCTCCTCCCTACACGAGAGATTTGTGCCCCTCCTGTCCACTGCAGCTGCATTAGGGCAACTTTGGAAGGCAGACATGCAGAGAGGCCCCTGTCATGTAACCCTACAAGCAATGGGACATCAGCGACTCTCCAGTGGAAATTCCCAGTATGGATACTGACTCCATATCAACAGTTCATACTGCACTGAATGCCAGCCCTGTTATCTCCCTTCATCTCATCCAGGTTTTAGGCTCCTGTTCTACAACAAGTAGGTGGTAACAGGGGCAAAGTACAGCACTGTGTGTGACTGAGGCACTCAGCAGGGTAAGGCCTGAACAGAGTTGACTGGTCTGAGAACTTGTGCCTTGGCAAAAGGTTCTTCTGGACTTGCATTGATGATGATGATGATGATGATGATGATGATTGCTATTCCTGTGGGATCCCCAGTGGACTGACAGGATCATGAAATAGGAGATAAAAGGCAAGTGCCATGCAAGGGATTTCTGGAGGAAACATCAATGGGTCTGGGGGGGGCTCGGAAAGGGGTGGTCAGTCCCTCCCTCAGTTAAGCCCCTACTCTTCATGAGGTCAGGATCTGTCCATGGGAGACTTACTTTCATGGTGGAAGCTGCACCTTGGTGCATAAGTGGGACTCTGGAATCATCTCTTGGACAAACTGGTGCTTCAGCAGCCCCACAACTTCCCCTAACCCAGCCCTGAGCATTTTGGTCCCATGGCTTGCCCTGCTTTCGCACCTCGCTACAGGGGAGAGAGGGAGAGAAGAATATTGGCAGTGAAACAAGGGAAGAGAGTCTTCCATCACCTGAGTCCAATAATTGTAAGGTGGCTCACTCCATTTTGGAAGCTCTCAGGCATCACCACTGAAGTAATCCACCCTCAGGAGAGGAGTTGAGGAAGTCAAGAAAAGCCTAGTGGAGGCACGGAATGGGTTGCAACACACATGGCCTGAAGGTCTGAGTGCCCTGGGGAGCTCTCAAGGCTTTCTGTATGTCAAGTGGAGGTACAGCGTCATCTGTACTTCTGTGATCCTTCTGTGATTTCCGAGGCCACAGGTGTGCTTGTGGAAACTGAGCTTCAGTCAGCTCCTAATGCAGACTGTTCACAGTACAGGACAGAGGAGGGATGGGTCAGCAAAGGAGGATTTTTTTCAACAACAGAAAAATGTGTAGTTTGACAGGCTTGTAGTAAACATAAATTATCAAGCAGGTCGTGGCTCAGATCCTGAAACTTTACAGCAGCAGCTACTAAAGAGTAATGGTGGGGATTCCCCTAGTGTGCTGAACCGGAGCTATAATTAGACCATTTAGATATTATCTTCCTAACAGACGAAATTGCTCAGCTCCACAGTGCCCGCTGCTTCTGCTGATTCTGGAAGTTCCCCCATGTATTTATTTACACTGAAGGAAAGACCTGAACTCTGTTTTCTTTGCCGCACCAAAAATCCCCCTTACGTCATGGGACCCCTACCCCAGGTACCCCAAGTAGCTCAGGATTAGCCTTGCAGACACTGGGAATGAGAAAATACCTAGTTATTTACAGTGTTCTCCTCCCACCTTCCCCCTCTGCTTCCATCCCTCAGGGAGTTGCTCCCTTTTGGGTGATGAGTTGTAAACAATACAATACACATTACAAATTGTGTGTGTAGAGAGGATGGGTAATTGTTTTGAAAATAAGAACTACTACATAACCACTCCCTTCATGGGTACTAAGAATTGCCTCCAACTCCCAATCAAGCTGCCAGTTACTGCATTTACACATAAAACGGAGGGACCAGACCTTCCTCCAAGCTCCTTTGCCATCCCACTCTCAGTGGAACTGGGTTAATCTGTTTCAGGACAGTTCTGAAAAATCTCATGCATGTAACAGCCTGAAGTCACCTCCAAGCAAAATTTGGTTGGCATGACATTTCGGCATCATCCTGTCAGCTACACTCCCAACCCGTTATTCCAACTGCCAGCAGAGAAAATATAGATGTCCATTTTGATCTGATTCTCGTACTAATGAAAAGTATTGGACCCAGGAGCTTCAATATCATTGCCTTGCAAAGTAAAAACGTCAAAATTATTTAAAGTGGCTGTTAATTAACACCTTGCATCCCCTCTAATCTCATCACTGTAACATGAAAGGAGACTTTACCCCACCTCCCTGGTTAGAAATGCAAGCTGAATTTATGTAGGTTGCTTCAGGCCATTCTCACCTACTTTGCAGCCCTGTTCCACAGCAGGCAGCAGGGTCTGTATCTCCTTGGCAAGTTCACTCCTTTCAGAGTTGGGGAAATAGAAGGAAAGAAAGAAATATCTTGTTTGAGAGCTGATGACAAGGGAATTTGAATTCTTTTGTCCTACTGTTGTCAAAACCAGGAGTGTTTGCAGAGACTTACTCTACAGGGTAAATCTTGAGCTCATTGCAGGATGAGAAGCCTAAAAGTAATGCTTTTTCTTACATCATTGTTACCCCCTTTGAGGGTGTAATTTTTTACTTTTGCAGGACAGAGGTAACCTGGGGTGAACAAGCCAGGAAGAGAAGGGCATGGGCAGTCAAAAAAAATTGTAAGAACTGATCAGGATATTCCTACCATGGAACAATTCCTGGGTGAATTGATTATGAAAGAATTGAGATTTCAGGTCTCTCTGACAGACATTTGCAGTGGAGCTTTAAGAGGAAGGGTATGCCCATCTGGGCAGGGAAGGAACCTGTGGGCTGCTGCTTTGAGGAAGAAGTATTATTTTGAGCTTTCCTCTGTAGTAAGAGACAAAAAAAAACCCAGAGAGAAGTGGGCTCCCTCTTGACTCTCCCATGGCCTGGCCAGAGCAGCTCGTGGCTGTAGCATCACTCTGGCTATTCTTTTGGTTCCCCCGACCTCTTGGCGATGGTCACAAACCACAGGGGAAGTTTCTCCTCACTTGACATCTTCTGCCCCCTAACAAACACCTTCCAAGGAGCCTCCCAAGGTGTCTGCAGGAGTAGACATGACTTGCACCTTACTGCGTATGGCAGGAGTAAGTTCAAACCTCTTTTCTGACTTTATTTAGTCATCTGAGTTGTCCAGCTAGATGTACAGCAATGGTACCATCTACATATCTGGACACTTGCTAAAGACACTGGACTTGCTGGATGCTTGCTTGTAAAGAGATGCCAAAGCTGAGGTGAGCTCTCCCAAGGTGAGCCTGATTATCTATCCATGAGGAGCTCCAAATGTTTCCCAACCCAGAGGAGAGGGACCAGGAAGGACTTGCTGCTTAGACCACTTCCATTAACATGGTTTGTGTCAAAGCAATCCAGAGCTTTGTTCAGAACTCTGACCAAACCTGAATTTCTTTGGAATTTGGAAAAAAGCTACCACTTTTACAGCTACCTCAGCACTTGGTGTAAAACAGTTGACCTCTGAGCTAAACTCTGCTACATGAAGCTGGTTTTAAACCCAGAGAGGTTGAGCCATTTGAACTGATAAGCTGGAAACTTGTTTTATAAACGCTGTGGGTAAGTTTGTATCATGGTGTTTCCAGGCTGACTGCAATTACCATGTTTTCCTAAAATTTTCAGCCCTTAGATGAGTGAGCCAATTCCTCCCAATTTTACAATAGTGTAAATCAGTATTTACTACACTGGAAGGATATGAGGCTGGGTCCAGCACACAGGATCCCAGACATGACATTCACAGGTAGGCACAGATTGCCCAGAGACATGACTTGTGCAGTGAGGGGTTCATTTCCACTCAGTAAAACCACGTGTGAGAACTGCAGGTGACAATGGCACTTACAGATAATGCTGGGAAGAGTCATCCAAGAAGGTAAAATTCACAGCTACCCACTAGTGATACATCACAGCTTGTGTCCCACAGCTGGAGGCATCAGACATCCTCTGCCACAGGATCTCACAGTGTTTCCTTGCTACTCTTGAAGGTAACTGAGGTGTCTGATTTAATGAAACACAGGAAAACCCAGTCAACTTGGTTCTCCACAGCTTTGCATGGTAGGATGCTTCCACCTTTGTATGAAGCAGATGTAAAATAGCTTTTCCTTGTTATTAACTCTGGTTTGAGTGCCTTTCCATGCACCAATTCCATTCCTTATGGGAAACAATTTGGCTCCAAGCTTGCCAATACTTACACAGTTTGTGGTTAATTTATAAGCACATGATTGGTTCCACTGAAATTCATAAAAGACACTGGGGTAAAATTAAGAGTTCAAAATCAGGCCTTTCAGGATGATCTGCCAATAGAGTGCTTGGAGTATCACCACAGTCCAGCCCAGATGCAACACCATCATTCTATGATTTTATCTCACATTCAGCAATGGAAGATGGGTATTTGTAGATGAATCTACAAATGCACACCACCAGACTATGTGGTGACCATGGCTTGGATTTTAATGCATTTTTAGGACATTCAGATAAAACCATTTGGGTTGGGGTTTTTTTTCCCCTGATATTGCCTTTAGTTTCTTCAGAGTTTAAGAATCTGCTGCTTTTTTTTTTTTTTTCTCCATGCTATTTCTGCTTGTTATGCTTTTTAGGGCAAAGCCAGGCAATCAGAGGAAATTGATGCAGGCTTGGATGTTCACTCCATTTTACCTCAGCTTTACACCACTATCAATCTATTACCTTCAGGTCACTTTTCCTCCCTGACTTGCAAAACAGGCTTGAGAGGCAGATCCTCTCTCCATATCTAAGGACAGATTCATTTAGCCACAGACTCCTAACACAAGTTACCATTTTCGAACAATCTCTCAGTGATTTAGGAGCCCGTGTCCTACTTTCAGAAGGGATTTAGTTAGGTAAGGATGCAACAAGGAGAAAAAGCTCTGTTTGAGCAGATAGTTCAAAACATCTGTCAATAAGCTCCACAGCCACTGCTGCCTTTGAACAAGGGGCAAAGGAACCAGCCTGCTGGTTCAGGATGCTCAGTGGGATATAACTGAGCTGTTTAAAAGCTCCAAGACTGGCAAAATAGAGTAGGAAGGAGAGAGAACATGCCTGCCGACAGAAGGGAGGGCAGGGGCTACAGGGCAGAGCTGGAAGTGCTACAGGGGAAGCTCAGGTGACGGTGAGAGTACGGTGTGGATAGGGAGGAAGGTCTGGCATGAGAAGAGCACCACAGCTGAATTGTAGGACTGGGGATGCTTTGGGGGGGTCAGCTGCGATGGCATGGCATGGGAAGGAGCTGAGGAGCAGGATCCAGGCTCGTGGGAAGAGCGAGGAGACTGCTGTGCATAGACTGTGCCTGCACTGCAGCACAGACCCTCGGTGTGTCCCAGTTCTGCTCCTCCAGGAGTCGGGAGGCCCCGGACCTGCCAGAGGAGGCAGCAGCCGCTCCCAGCCCAAGCACCCTTTGCCTGGCTAGCAGGGTGCAGGCAACACCCACAGGCATTCCCAGGTCCTGCAGTGAAACGAAGGCAAGCTGCAGCCTGGGGTTTGCCTTGTTTAACCAGCTCTGATGGCACAGACGAGGAAATTCCTTCCTTCATATGAACTGAAATTCCTTCAAGGGGCAGAAAAGAGTGATTCAACCAGAGAATGTCTGAAGGGAGCTGCAGACTGTTTTTGTCTGGGTACATTCCTTTGCTCAGGTGACAGTAATGCCACAGTAATGCCAGGGAAGACAAGTGGCCCATCCGTCAGGGACTCATTCACTGTGAGCAATGCTCACCTCGGAGAGGGCTCTAGAAAGGGCTCTGCCGGTGTGTAAATGCCCTTTGCCAGCACACTGTGAGATACCCCTCATCAGATTTCATAATTAAAAATTAGTTAGGAAAGCACCAGCTGTACACATCAGTCTGCAGTGAGGATTAAGGAGAGACATGTTCTCATTAACACCCCAGGGGATGTTCTTCCCACTCCCACAGTAAAGTCATTCATGCAGGTGACTCCTGCTAGAGTTAACAAGACTTAACTGTTACAATGGCCTTTGCTTGCCACCTATCCTGGGAAAAGGACAGTAGAAAACGACGTTTGGGACTGTCAGACAGGAAGAGCAGGCAGAGAGATATAACAGCACATAAGGCACCTCGTGTCCCTCATCAGCATCTGCTATGGAACCTGCTAATGAAATACTGACTGTAAGACACGAAACCCCAGCTGGAACTGGGAAAGCGCCTTGTGTTTTATTCTAAACAGCTTTAATGCTCTCCTGCCTAAAGGAAGCCCAGCCCATACCGTGAGGGAATGTGCTGAGGCTGAGCCAGGGCAAAAGCATCTCTTCTTGCTCCTCCCTTCTCCTGCTCAGATATCAGGCTTGGCAGCACAGGGGACAGGACTCATCAGTCAAGCTCCAGCAAAAAACCCTCTCTCTATGAAAGAAAACCCCAAACAACAACCCAAAAAATTTTACATCAATTTCTAAATAAAACCAAAGACAAACAAATACAAGCTGGGACACCAAACTTCATAAGACATCTCCTTGCTTCCAAACATGCCTCTGGCTAAGCCTACTGTGAAATCACAACTCCAGCTTCTCCTGCATGCACGCACACATGCACAACCCTCTTTGTAAAAGCCCTCTGCTCCAGGAGCTCCTGGGAGCAGCAGAAACAGTGACATAAGGACTACTGCTGTCTTCCCCTTCCTAATATTTTTGGTCTGTTCCTCCCACTTTTCCTCCATTCCTTCAAAGACATCTGTGGTGGTGTTGAAAACCAGTGGCTTTGCTACTTCCCTCCCAGCTCTCCAGACGTAGTTGTGCCTGCTGAGCCACTGCTATCAATCCTCTCTTTCCAGCTGCAAGCCTTGTGACTCAGATTCTCCAGAAAAACCCTTGGCTCAGCATCATAAGCAGGAGGGATTAAAACTCATGAAAAATGAGCTCGTACCAGCCCTTTTTATAAGTCTCTAATGGAGGGTCATACGAGCTGGTCAGACCCCCTGCCTTCCCCTTTTCCCCCCTCCTGCTTCTCTGATCTTCCTGTTATTTTTGGCCACAAACTGCTGGGCCTTTCAGCCAGGGCACTTGGATCAGGAGAGGATATCCCATTCAAAAGCCCAAATCCCAGTGTGGCCTTTTCCTGCTGGAAGCAGTTGTAAAATCTTTTTTTCTTCTTTTTTTTTCTTTTCTTGGTACAGTTTTCCTGACCTACATATTCCAGTGTGCTGTAACTTCTGCTCTATCAATGACCCACATTTTCAAACTGAAAAAGAAAAACCCGGGGAAGACATGGTAGTGGATGAGTGTGGGAAGCAGGAGCCCAGCCCTGTGGGAACATCACCAAGCAGTTGCCCAAAAGTAAGTCTGATTTAGTAGCTTCTTTTTATTCCCCCTCCCCAATCCTTCAACCCAGCTGCTTCTGCTTAGGAACCAAAACAAAGCACAGATCTCCCACTAATTCAATTTCAGACTGGGAGAGGTTTTGAACAAATCACTCAAGCTGCTCTAGAATGTTCCCCTTTACCCACAGCACACCCAGAAGGGGAGACCCAGCATCCTCACAGGGATCTGTGCTCCTGACACCTCCCAGTAATTAGACAGTTCCAGGATCTGAACCCCCATGTGGAAGCAGAGCGCCCTGAAAAGCATCAAACCTGCTGGGAAAACACCTCCATCCCAGATGGTGGGATGGGCAGTGGCAGAGGTGGTGGAAACCAAGCCAAATGCTGCAGAGGGGGCACCAGGAGCGATTCCCTGGGCTGGAGGAGATGGACACAAGGGTAGAAAGGGGAGTTGGAGGAGCACAGCCCTGCCCTGGGGCCTTATTGTCCCTCAGGATCACCCTCTCCCAGCTTCAGCTGCACTCCTGGAGCTGATGGGCCACTGATGCATAGGCCTCCCCATCCCACCTCCATCTCTTAGTGCCAGCCCCCTGTCTTTGTCTACCCTTCATACGCTTCTTCTCGACAAATCAGGATTAATACAGCCAAGACCAAACACATTTTCCTTCCTCCAAACCCCTCCTGTCTTTACTCACCTCTTCCTCTGCTCTCCGTTGCAGCTGCCCACCCTAACCCCATCTCTATCGTGCAAACTCATCCTCCAGGAGCTAACAGATTCCTCCTTCCTGCTTTTCCTGCATTTAGCAAAAGCCTTTTCCATAACACATACCAAACCCAGCCTTGTCCTTGCAGCAGTAGACATGCCCAAGCCTTTGCTTTTTGTGCCAGGATGAAGAGCATGTTCATTTGGCACCTACAAATCACCACCTCCAGCTCTGCAGCTGTCAAATCTGGTCCCTTCTCCTTAGAGCTGAGGGAATATAGTCCACAGTGGTTTCCTCCATGGGCTCCTCACCGGCATCCGCAGCCATGATACCAGTTTCAGGTGATGGGGTCTTGTTCTAGTTCACCACAAATTTCTAACCGTAATTAAATTAATAGCTGAATATCTGTTATTATAAGTATTCTAATTTATTGTTGTTATTTAATTCTGTGCAAATCAATTGGGATGTTCAGAAGATCAGCAGCTGTAAAAGTGTTCAATTCAATGGACTCCCATGTCAGAAAGATGATTTCTGCTGGCTGAACATCTGTACCTTGGGCTCTGTAACTCACTCTCCTTTTTTTTTTTAAAGCTATTTCTAAGGAGCTCTGTGCTAGAATAGTACACAGTAGTGCCATTTAATAAGACACTAAATACAATTCCAGACTGAAGATGGCTCTTAATGGAAAATTGGATTTCTTTACAGACTTTGATAGGATTTTCCTTCTTTTCCCAAACCTCTGAGGCTCCAGCCTGTCCTAGAGCAGTTATCCACGTGTGGAAAGGGCTCTGACCCAGAACTTGGGGAGATGTCCTCAGTGCATGCATGGCACAGGGAGGGACACAGGCACAGCTGCCCAGCAGGTCACAGGGGAGCCAGGACTGGGCAAAGGCACATGTGCAGGGATGTGGAAATATGAATTTTAGAAATAGCCTTTAGATACCTTATAACTTAAAAAAAACCCCTTGTTGAATTGGGGTATTGAATTACCTCTCCTTCCACCCCTGCCCTATCTGGTCTCAGGCTGTGAGAAGAAAGGGGATTCTTTTTTCCTGTGTGTTCAGTAATGGATTTCAGAGTCTCAGGTGAGGGGCTTGGTTTGGAAATACCAGTGTGCTCAAACACACTACAACTGCAAAGCACTCACCTCGTAGGAGGATAGAGGAGCTTACCCCCAGCAAAAAAGCTGTGCCATGGGGATGACTGGCTTTCACTCATGGGCATATCTCTATGGAAAAACCAGGCAGGGCTGGGTTTCCTTTTTGTTCCGTCCTTGCATCACACCAGCCGGGTCTGCTGCTGAGACACTCTCTTCTGCCTTTTGCTTTTTGCATCAACTACACAAATTCCTGCATGACCCCAAGTGTTTAATGGGGACTTTCATTCTGGTTATTTGGTGGTGCTATGGCTTAGCAGGGCAAGGAGGTCAGTACTGGTGGTTTTCTTTCCCTCTCTCCGCTCACAGCATGACCCATTTTCTGAGACAATGAGCACCTTCCTCCCAGTCCCCACTGAATCATATGGGCAATGAGAGGGAATGGTGGGGCTGATGTGGGGCAGTGGAGGGAAACCATCCATGGTGGGGCCATCATCCTCCTATTACAAAGAGTACATGTCACCCAAAGAGGGGACAAACACACGGGTCGGACCACTTTATGAAATCTTTCCCTAAACAAAATCCTGAAACAAGGAAAGCCGTGGATATACCAAGCCAACCTGCAAATGTCCAGGAAGAGGGAAAGGAAAAAACAAAAGGACACAGACACCCAAGCAGTGGTCTGCAGGGATTCCATGAGCTGACACCAGGCCAAGCCAGATGTCCCAGAAGCACAGTGGGAACACAGCTATGTGGCTTCCACACCCCAAACACAGTAGTGCAAGGAGAACACGGGCATGAAAACAGGCACAGCTTGGCTCCCCTAACCCACTGCTGCCCCTTGGACTGTCTGACCAAGCAGCACCAGCTCTCAGCATCCTCCTGGCCCCTGATCCACTCCTACCCAGCTTCTGTCCTGCTGCCAGAATGGGGTGACACTACCTGCACAGGACTTGGTGACTGAAGGGTGGCCAGGGAGGACATAAAGTATGAGAAAATTGGGGAAGGGATGCAGAGAAGAGATAAACCTGGCAATGTGGGGGGAAACCTGAAAATGAGTGGTGGTCCTAACCAGCAGCAGTGCTGACCTGTTCTGAGATAACCAAAACCCAATGGCAAATGAACTCCCTCCTTTTGTGGTTTATTTTGAGACCTCGGCACCTTTGAATATGGTGTTTGTGAAGCAAAGACCAAGCCAGGGGAGATCCCAGATAGGGGGGCTGAAGACTGACACATAAGAAAGAGACACAGACTACCTTCAGTCAAAAAACAGGATCACCACAGCAACAAGAAGAACAAAGTCCCCCTTAGTTCTGGCTCTAGAGTTGAACCTCTATGTTGTAATGCCCAAGTGGGAGTCAAGTTTAAGGTGTGCTTCTGCTTTCTTTGCTTGATCCCAGACCTGTGCCCACCCCAAACCATGGTGTTGATTCCCCAGCACCTCTCTGGAAGTCTGTATGGGAAACCAAACCACCCCCAAGGGCCATGGCAGCCACTGCCAGGCCTCCAGCGTGAGCTAATCCCCTTGTGGGACAGCCACAGCACTGACAGCATCAATAACCAGATTAGACTCAAATCATAGCAAGCGCAAACAGGACCTTATATGGCTGAGGATCTCCAGCTGCTTCCTGGCCAGGAGGGAGCCTGAGTAAGCTGGATATCCATACTCTACTGAGCCAGGGATATCAGGGGCCCAACTGGCCCAGCCCAACCTCCCCTTATGCACTACACTTAATATTTCTAATGAGCAGCCACCTGTAAAGGCCTGGAATCAGCCCACTGTGGAGATGAACAAGGATCTGGGCAGAGTTTAGGACCTGCCCCAGTGCTGGGTGTCTCTATCCTTGAACATCTACTTGTCCAGCAAAATGGTCTGGGAGGAAAAGTGGTGCTCTTTGGCTAAAAATGCCCTGTCAAGCCCTGACTCCCTTGGGGCATTATATGCAGAATAGCTTGGAGATTAATCTTCTGCAGTTTAGTGCAAAAAATACTTAAGGATCCCTTTGAGAAAGATAAAAATTCAGTTTATAGACCCTGGATTTTCTGAAGAACCTCAAAGAGGCCTCCAGGCTTTTATTCTATTCTTAGAATTTTGTTAAAAACAGCAGGGACCATTCGGTATTAGGTGTCCTGCACAAAATCCAAAGATACCTTCTTTAAAGTTAGAGAGCTAGAAATCAGTAATCTAAATCTGTTTCTCAACCCCCTACCAGTAAATGGCCCAAATGTCCAGAAGAGCTGAGCAGTCGTGGCTCACATGAGAGAGCCAAGACCGTGCTATGTAGTCTGGCAGCAAAATGAACCAAGCCACAAACCTGGAAGCCCAAATGACCCATTTTTTTACAAACCATGGTTTCCTGACCTGGTTGTTCAAGACTGCAAAAAAATTCATGTGTGGATCCAAAGTTTGCATCTTAAAAAAAAAAAATCAGGCTGGAAAATTCGCCATGAGAATGTGAAGAGAGAGGGTTGAGGTTTCTCCCCCCTCCAGGATGACTAATGAAAAGCTTTCAGGACACCGACAGAAAGAGCTAAGAAAACAACAGTGATGTGCCACAGCAGTCACATTGCACACAACTGATGCACAGCAGCAACCCACAGCCCGCCTTTAGAGGCTGAGACGGAGCAGGTGGCAAATGAGCCAATGTTTTGGTGCTGTAAAAGCTCTCAAGTGGAGCAACAGTCATCAGGCTCCAAGAATATCAGCAGCCTCCCTCCAGCACAGCAGAGAGTGAGGTCTCTTGCCTGCAGGCTGTTGAAGCACACACAAGAGTTTAAGATCCCTGAGATAAGTAAACCTGACAATGCCATGTTTTGACTGGAAAGAAGCCTCCAGCATTAGAAGGAGAAGTGGTGAAAGGATGTATTTCCTTCTTCCACCTCCTCCCCATCCTGTAATCTGTGCAAATCTTGGGAGCCACGCGTAAATTTTCAGCATTTTAATATGCTGTAAAATCAGGAGAAGCAAAAGCCTGAACTAGAGGAGAAATGGGACAAAGGCTCTTTTCAAATCAAACAGGGGAGAAATCACAATACAGTTTCTGAGAGGAAGAAAGGAATATTTATGTCGCACTTACGATGTGCACTAAGAAGCCTTTTGGGAAGCCCTTGTGAGTCACTGAAACTGACCATCTGTCTGCCATGATTAATGTGTTTCAGATATACCCCTTACCAGGACTGGATGCTGTTTTATCCACGAGCACAGAAGTGAAACAAGCCTTTCCAGGAGCACTGCTGACCACACAAAGAAACAACTAGAATCATACCTGCGCACTTGCTCAACCATCTGTACTACAGACCTCTCGAGAGTCTTCCTCAACACCCAGGGCCTCTCAAGTACCTCAGCCTGCCAAGTCCAGCTATAAGAAGGAGGAGACGTCAGCTGGTGTAGCAGTCCAGGCAGAGAGAGGCAGGAGGGGAGTGTGTAAATATGAGAGCGTCTCAGGAACCACAGAATCACAGACTACTTGAGGTTGGAAGGCATCTCTGGAGGTCTTCTGGTCCAGCCACCCTTGCTCAAGCAGAACCACTCAGGGTCAGTTGCCCAGGACCGTGTCCAGATGACTTTTGAGTATTTCCAAGAAGGGAAACTCTACAACCCCTCTTGGCCACTGGTGCCAGTGCTCAGTCACCCTCATAGTAAAACAGTTTCCCGATGCCCAGGGCACATCTGTCACCTGAACTGAGCATCAGTCAGTCAAAAAGCTGTCCCTTTGCCACAGAGAGATGATAGGATACGCTGCTCTCAGGTTTCACTAGGCTTGTCAGCTGAAGAACAGCAAACTCTCATTCCCTTCTAGGTTTGAGGGGACTGTACTCCTTGGACAGATATTTCTTGCAAACCATTGCACATAAGCTCCTCCCTGTATTGTCCTGTTTTATCTCTTCTGTATTTCTGGTTCTCTGTACCAGGCCTTTTTTTCCCAGTTAGCTAAAGTAGATGTCTCATCTCTGTTTCTCAGCAAGAAAACCACACCTCCCAGCTCTACTCTCGCTCTCCCTCTGTGCTTCTGCTTTCACTGCCCTTCTTCAGTTTGCCTTCTTCCCCAGTCTGGCCACCAGGCAGCCTTCCACTGACTCAGCTTCACTTTTAACCACCTGCTCCTATTCACCACCTTCGTGCTGCTTGATTCATGCTCTGACAGTGCAGTCAAATGCTCCAGAAGACAAGAGTTGTCAAAGATCCTGCTTTCTGGTAGTTTTTAGCATCTCCTACCTCTGTGACAACAACAGCCTGACTGCCCTTCCTCTGCACAAGAAATAGCACGAGTCATCTGGGGAGGATAAATTAAGACCATCCCAGAAATACCCTGCCTGGCTGTAGGGCTGAGCTTTCTGCCAGACCTCAGCGCCACTGGCAGAGCATGACAACATCTCAATAAAGATAATAATTAATTAACCATCTTTCACACTCTGAACGTCTGGGTTTGCACAGCCTCCTGATTCTGGGAAGCCAGGATCTCAGCAATGCCCACACCATCTGTCTTTTGTCTGCAGAAGAATTTATTCCTGTTTTCAGAGGCCAGCAAGGAAACTGGGTCTGTTTAGCATTCTTACCTAGTTACAGTCAGTATGGTCTGTGCTGCTACTGCAAATAAATACGTGCCTCTTGCCTAGACTTCAGGAAAGATGCTGTGTGCCAATTTATTCTTTTTTAAAAAATATTCCATTGAAAAACACGATTACTTCAAATCCGGGGAATGTTTTATGGAGACTTCCGACTTCCTTAATTGGTAAATAATGATACATGTGCCTTGTTTATTGTTTAATGCCTCTTGTTGAAAGAAATGGCAACAGTGGTTTAAATGCTCGAACCAGAGGGAAGTGGGAAGTTTCCAGCCTCATCCCTAAGTCTAATCTCCCTCTCTATCAGGTTTTTTCCTCTGTACTGCCTAACATGCTGGGGGTGCTCTCACATTACAGGCTTTCCTGATGAATAGGTCAGGCAGGAGTGCAGGAACCACGAGCCAGTGGAAAGGATTTGGGATGGAATACCAGAGAACTGAGTCAGCCCATTCCTGTGTCCCACTTCAAGTAAACCTCTTCTCTTGGCTGCCTCTCAGCTTCTTCATATAAGCAAAATATGGATCACAGCCTCCTCTGCTCCTAGCCAGGTGCACGGAGCTGTAGGGATGAAAAACTCTGTCTCCTGGCCAGTGACCCATGACTGGGAACACTGCAGTCCTCCGCAGTAAGAAATTCACAGAAACTTGGGGGAGAGATGAAAGCAGAAGCAGGAGGTCCCCAGAGGTTTGGACTCTGGTGTCAGGCAGCAGGGTGGGAGAGGATGAGAGAGCAAGGGAAGGAAGGAGAACGGAGAGCACAGAGCAGAGGGGAAGCGGGACAAGCAGGAGATAACATGTCACATCCACAGGCATCTGAGACACTGTGGCTGTTCTCATAAACGGGTTAAAGGGAGGAATTAGCTGGGGAGCAGGAACAACAGAGGTCAGGAAAGAAGGGAAGGGACCTCGGCTGTTCATGCAGGAGCCAGTTTAGGACTGGTTTTAATTGTGAATTTTCTCGTTCTTTGCCCCATTTGGTTTTAAAAAGTCCCATCCTCATGATTTCCCCTGGGAAAGCAGTCAACAATACAACAGCTGATGGAACATCTTTCCTGAGACTGAGACTAAACTTTCCTTTTGCGTATCCTCTAACCCAGCGTTTGACTCCTCGTTGTTCATGATGTGCCATGTGAAACACTCCCCCCTTCGCCTCTGCCTTAATACACTCAAATGCCAGCAGGTTGGTCCAGCCTCCCGCAGCTCCCTTCTCCCGCCCAGCCTCTCTTAACCAAATGCTGCTGATGTCACTTCTCATCCATCTCTTCTGCTGAGCCAGCCAGGGAGCCCAGGGACAGCAGTGCAAGAAGCCTCACTGTGGTATTTCCATCACACACCTGTGCTAATAAACTGATGGCACCAGCACTGCCATGGTATTTTCTAACCTGAACAGTTGGCTGAATGCTCTTCCTTTTTTTCCTGTTACAGGGGAAATTGGCTTCTCTCTTTAGCTACTATGCATGAATACCCAGCCTGTAACCTAAAGACACACTGTAGGAATGAAAAGGCAGCAGATGAAGGTGGTCTTTTGCTCAGAGTTTTTAACCTCCATCTACCTTGCACCGAGACAAAAAGCTCCCCTCTACCATTTTCTGGGGGTTAGTCTAGCAGTCATACTTCTGTGCCTGTTTTTGATCTTCCTTGACACTTCTGCAGCAATGTACATGCCCCGAAGACTTAACTTGTCCCAGCTGAGCTGTTTCAGAGCTCATAATGTGAAAACAGGATTAAAAAAACCTGCTGTCTCCCTTGACGGTGCAGGCTCACTGCAGCCCCGATGAAAGCATGAACTGTACAAAAAGATGTCCAGCCAACGACTAACTGCTTCAGCTGGGGACTAGCCAGAACTAGGAGTAAACATTTGGGCTGGAGACTAGAAAATCTATGCTGTGAAGGATGTTACAGGCCATTGTCTGGGACACCGCCCCTGGTGTTCAGGAGAGATGAGGTAAGGAACTGAAACAGGGAAACCGAAGTAAAAATAAAGGTGTCCCAAGAAAGGTCCTAATCTGATTAATGTTGCATTTGGCTCCTGATTCCCTTCTTCTCTTTCAGTGTGTCAGGTGATGGGTTAAAGGATGGGAACCTGATCCTGAGAGCTCCTTTTGGCAGAGGAAATCAGGGCAGCTTTTTTAGTGAGCGTGTTCTTCGAGGTGTAAGGATTTTTGCTTCCCTGAGAAGGAGCAGGAGGGAAAAGAGGGAGAGCTTGTGCCTGGTCAGCCGTCACCAGGCTCCTCTCCTCCCTCTGCTCTTCCACACTCGGCCACCCTCGGCGGGGAGAGATAATAAGGGCGGGAGAGAGACAGCTCGTTTCCCAACACTTGTTTCATTCAAACAGACTTATTTTTGGTAACGCTACACTGAGGCTGCAAACAGCTCAAGTGGCGGATGGTGCTAAAACTCTGTCCTGGGCATGTTCCCAGCTGGAAAGATATCACAGGACTCCAGCCCACCAGGGAGACGGCAACGTCGGCATTGCAGCACTGGAGCAGAGCGGTGCCTCACCCGCCCAGGAGCCTGTCCCAGACAGTGACCAGGGCCAGGTGCTCCAGGGGAAGGGAGAAAACACCCCCCACACCCCTATTTACACAGCATCACACAAGGAGGGAAGCCCTGCCCTGTCAGGCACTGTGCTGAGGCATGAAGATAGAAAGCCCTTGGGACCCCAGTGTAGCCAGCGCAGCCTCCAGTGCAGCTTGGTGGCCAAAAGCAGGCACACCCTGGCCCCAGGTGTAAGCAAAATTGCTGGGAAAGGGTCAAAATTGAGCAGAGGCCCTCCCAGTGACATTGGTAGTGCTCCCATTGGGAGCACTGATGCATCTGGATAGGTTTCCCAGAGAAGCTGTGGCTGCCCCAACCCTGGAAGTGTCCAAGGCCAGGTTGGATAAGGCCTTGAGCAACCTGGGATAGTGGGAGGTGTCCCTGCAAATTCCAGGGGGGTTGTGACTAGATGATCTTTAAGGTCCCTCCCATCCCTTCGCATTCTGACTCTGTGAGTCTGTGATGTCTGAGGACGAGGTCTTTCTCCAACAACTTGACAGACCTGTGGCTGTTTCCATGGTAGGGATGTTACAGAAACTGTAATTCTTCTGGCTGGCCAAAAATGAGACCTGCATGGTGAGCTCCCTACCTTCCTATCGGCCTCAGGTGACCGCCCAGGATCTCTTCTGCCTCCCAGAGTCTGTAGCTTGTTCAAGACAGCAGGTGACCTCTTCATCATGTGCTTCTCTCCCTTTATTCCCTTTTCTGCCCATCCCATCCACATTAGCTTTGAGGAATTCAGTTTCATTCCCAAGTCCCTCAAAGGCCAATCATGGAGTGCAGTGCAGGCTCTAAACTACAGTGTTTCTTGGGTTAAGGCTGTCTCCTATGTTTATGTGGCACATTTCACTCCATCTCACACAGAAAACAGCCCTTTTAGCAGAAACACAATATGTGAGAAACACCACATCCACTCTGCTAAAATATGACCACCTCTTAAATGCAGAGACAAAGGTGTGAACAAAGATACAAACACTGACCAAAAACTTTGAACCCAGATCCCACGGGTTCAAAGAAATCATGTTTTTAATGTGCGTAATAAACACCAATCCTTCCCTTTTGGGCACTATGTGTAGCAAGTGGAAAAACATGTAATTCCAGGACAACAACTACAGTGAGAACATATCCCAGAGTTTTAGATCAGAGGAGAGGTTGCTATAGGCTGTGTGCAAATCAAGCATCCTTATCCCCTTATCACTTAAAACCTCATTCAGAGCATTAGCACTGGCCTAAGTTGCCCTATGCAGCATCTTAATTATTATTAAACTAGAAATTTGTTTAGCTCTTGAGGTTGTGTAAAATATATTTAATAAAGTTTAGATAGACTCATTTGTGTGATTACAGGTAACTTTGGCCTAGCACAGTTTGGTTTTACAAATCCAAGATAACAGCCAGTGAAATTTATCCTCACTGACCCAAAACATCCCCTCACAGCTTTGGCACATTTGGTGTAACGGAAAAAACATACCAAAAAAAAAAAAAAACAACAAACCAAGATGTTTTCACAAGTTTTGTGAAAACTGGCAGCTGAATAAAGGAAATGCCCCCAAGTTAAAGTGCCAGTGCAGAAGGCAAACAGAGCTCAGTCAGGTACTCTAATCTAGTGGCATCCAGCTGCTCAGGCAAGGCATGCACAGTTTTGGCCTTGATCATGTGTGTCACAGCTCTCTGAGCAAGAGGGTGGCAAAGGGCTCAAACCCTTAAGAAGCAGGCTCATCACTTCTGACACTTGTGGAACATTGGTGGCACTGGTGTCCAGCTGAGAGAAAATGACTGAAACCCTCTGGCTTTCCACATCCTTAAGGTTCCTACCAGCTTTGGAAGAGTGGGTAACAAAGGGCCAAAAATACTCTCAGATTAGGAGGAAAGAATAGTTGGAGTCAGATTGAACCTTTGATGATCCTCTAGTCCAACCCCCCTGCTATGGTCAGAGACATCTTCCATTCAACCAGGCTGATCCAAGCCCTGTCCAGGCTGGCCTTGAACACTTCCAAAAATGGGGCATCCGCAGCTTCTCTGGGAAAATTTGAATGTTGTGTTGGACACAAACAGAAGCTATGGACTTCCTCTCACTCCAGGACAAGCATGGGACAAAGCCTGCCTGGAGAAATTTTCCTCTTATCACTTGATGCTCTTTGCCAGCTGAGCAGCTTTAGTGAAACTCTTTGGATCTCCATCATGTTTAGGCTTGCAGATACCCCATAAGCTTTCTTTACAAAACCAATTTATATAAATTCGGTGTTGATGTATCTGCAGAACTCACTGTGAATATCACACAGTAGTTTCCACCTTATTGGATGGGTTAAATTTTAGGTTACAATATTCAAAGTGAAGGTAAAAGTAAGAGTATTTTTAATAAAGAAACAAAAATGCAAATTATAGTTGATGTCATTTCCCTGCTGCCATTTTATCCTGGTCTCCTGAGGAGAAAAGGCCTGAGAGGTCTGGCAGTTGTCCCCTAATCACTTTTAACCTTGTGGCTCAGAATCCACCAGCTTTGAGCAGCAGTGGGTCCTGTCAGTGCCCAGGCCTCCTTGGGTGTTGTATCGATTCCTGATGCACATGCTTCGTTGTCTGGCAATGGCTGACAGGTTGCACACCCCCTTCCATGGTATGCCCAGCAGAAAATGCCTGGAATGTAGAGCAGCTAGAGCTCCTGCTGTCCAAAAAGGGGAAGAAGAAAAGCAAAAGCTCAGGAACACTGTGTTTCCATCGCCTGCTCACACCTTTGACATCTCTGCACAGAAGTGAATGAAGACAGATGGAATGACAATATATAGCTCAAGAACTCCTTTCCAGAAGTACACTATTAATTTACACAGCTTTGTTGTGTAGTCTTGCTGATTGTCACTTGAGAAAAAGCTGTGACTGAAAAGGCAGGCGTGACTGAATTCTGCTGCTCAGGGCCCAAGGGCCAAAGTTTGTTTCAAAGGTGGCACTGAGCAGCTCCAAACATCCCCTTCAAACACCCACAGTCCCAAGAAAGTCCTGTGTCCATGGCCAGAAGAGAACTTTGTCTTTGTTTGCCTGGATCTCAGCTGTCCTGCCAGGGTGTGCAGAGCAGGTTCAATGAGGGCTTTTCCCACCTCCCTCCCAAAACAGAGGCTCCTGGCTGTGCTTTTACACTTACCACCTCTCCACATGACCATGCATTTTCCCTCTCCTTCATACAGTGTCAGCTTTCCCTGCACTAGTATCTATGTTACATGTACATAAGTATTTTTGATACTCATAGCAGCAACCTTCCTCTTTGTTTTATATATATACTTTCTTTTTCAATATATGTTCAGGGATATGCCAACAGGCAAAAGGCCAAGTAACTGCTCCATCCCCAAAATGGGGTATACTTGCTCAGAAATATACTTAACTATATTTTCTATAGGCTAACTAAATCACACGCTCTTCAGAAGGCAAAAGTAGCTTTGTTTAAGTAGGTGAAGGACACTGCAGGTGTGAAAACTAATGGAGAATCTGTTTCTGGGGTGGGTGGGGGGAAGAAAATATTCTATTTCCTCAAAATCTTAGAGGGTCTAGTTTCTGTGACTGAATTTTAAATGCAGTGAGGGAGGATAAATGGAGTGTGAAAGATTGCCTAGCCCCTCATTTTTCCTGTGTTTACATCTGGGTTTTATGTTATAGTCAATGCTCCTAAGCCTATTTGAAAATTAATCTCCAGTGAACAGGTGAATAGATAATGGAGTGGTGATTCTTCTGTCTCCATTTATCTTTTCCCTTAGAGGTTAATTGAAAATAGGACCTCGTTCAGTGCCATTTTTCAAGGCACACACTATTAGAAAGCACTGGTGTCAGGCAGCAATTTGTCTTTTGGTTCACTGGCACTTCATAAAGGCTACGAGGTACAGAATATACAAGCCCTTAGCTTCGCACAGAGACCAGAACTGATAGAATAACGTAGCCGTCTCTGTTCACATTTATCACACTTGCCCGAAGTTAACAATCCTTTCCCACCAAACCTGCCACCATCCTTCGTTTTTCTTTGGGTTTTGGTCTGCGTTGTCACACAATGTCAAGGAATACAAACACTGTACTTTTTAATTATTGTTTAAATCTTATTGGCATAAGAAATAGGAAGCTGCAAAACACTATACGGACAAAAGTGAGGAAAAACTTGGGTGTTTATAAAGACCTACTGTGTTGGTGATCCTTCCTTTCTTAGTCTACTTTTCCCATCTAGAACTATAAAGGCAGCATTGCATCTCAAAGTGACGATCCTGATGGATCAAAGGGCATGAAGGAAGCAACTGGTACATGACTGGAAGAGAGACACATCCAGACAGCCTTCTTTCTGCTGCAAGCCCCTGCTTCATCCCCTTGTCCTCACCTGCTGTCATGAATTGTAAGGCAGTAGCTGTGCGTCAAATCAAGAGCGAGAAATATCAAAGCATGTGTGTGATTCCAGGAATTCCGAATGGATGGCAATCCTAGCTCAGGGAATAGTCTCGCAGGGAGTAATCCACTGTAAAAAGCACATTGCAAGCCAAGAGCAGAACCTTGAGGTTGAGGTGATGCCTAAACATGAATTGCCTTTATAAATCTTGTGAAACTTCAGGTCATGATTGGAAATGGCTAAGAAGATGACTCATAGCATTTGCCACAAATATCTCCACTTGCCTAAGATAAGGCACATGATCACACACAGCTATGCCAGAAACTGTATTATTAATTTGAGCTTCCTAAAAGAAAAAATACAGTAAGAAAACCCAGAATTCTATTTCCAAAGAGTTCAATTTTCTGTGAAACAAACTTGAGCCCTAACATTGCTACTTCCATAGGAAATCACTTAGACTACAAGAAAAACAAATGCTGCCAGCAAAACACATGGTTTCATAGTTTGTGATTTGACAAAGGAACAACCTCAAAACACTTTGCAAGATGTAACAATGAAGATAGAGGCAGGTTTTCTTAGCATCTGAAATTGCCATTAGACTTTAAAACAGAAAGCTCCTCTTTTGCATCCCCCCTGCTGAAACGCTGCACTAGCACAGGAGCCCCTGTAGCACAGATGGAGCAAAAATGGTCACCCCATTCCATGCCCAGTTTTCTCCACAAGAGTTTAAAGATGGTTTGGAATGGGGGGGATGTACAGCAAAGCTTTGGCCTCTGCCTTTGCAGGGGTGATACCAAGGGATGGAATATGAAAGTATGGTGTAACTCTTATCATTGGGGTGGAGGAAGATGAAAAAAAGGACTCTGCTGCCTGAATTTAACAACAGTCATGTCTCATAGAATTAATATTTTTAGCCCTTTCTCAGTTGAAATCTTCATCTTTCTGATCATTAATGATAGTTTTCTTCCTGGTATGTAAACTAAGGAACACTGTTGCCTTTTTCCAGTTCTTCCCTCTCTTCCTGCTCTTGAACATTAATACAGGAACAGAAAAGAATAAAAACAAGCAGGCCTTTCAAAGTCAGAAATGAAAATTCCAAAGGCAGAACCCTGCCTCCAGTACTAACAAATCCCCTGCCCACTTCTGCCTGTGTATCATAACCTGAAAAATGGAGGAAATAATACAGTCCTACCTTCCCACAAAGGCATTATTCAGCCTGCCTCACAAGTCTGTTGAGAGCAACATGGAAATTAAAACACTTTACTTCCTAAGAAAAGTTTTAGATTACTAAAACTCAGGAAAATATAACGTTGATTATGATGACATATAAATGTCTCTGTGCTCTAGGATGAGCAGGGAGCTTGGCCCAGATGACCCACTGTGATCCCTCCCAACCTGACCCATCCTGGAGTTCTGTTTGTGACCAAACCTGGCCGTAACTGTCAATGATCAGTCCCTGGTACAGCAGTACCTTCTTCATTCCTCCACTGATGTAGAATGTGAACCCTCCCCATGCACACACCACAGGGGTCATCACTGGCATCTCCAGGTACTCAAGCTTGGCTTAGACACCCACACCCAGAGGGCATCTGGTGCCCTGGAGCACCTCAGCTTGTCCAGACCCTCCATAATCTTGGCCAAAGTGCTACTAAAACTCACAAAAATGCTCTCAGCACCTTTCTTTCCATCTGTAGCAGAGGGAATACTGTCAAGCTGCTCAGCACCATCTTTCCTGTCCTGAAAGACTGTTACAACAGATGGAACCCCAGGTTATGAACTAAGGATTAAATGAACATAATGGACTTTCACAGGTAAGGTCCATGACTAAGGGAGCATGGGAATGTTACCTCTGTATGTGTGTATCTATATATCAAAAAAAAGGAAAGATGATCATGTATTGGGAAGTGTGGGAGCTGGTATGACTTAAATGGCAGGGAATAAGGGGTAGATAATGTCCTGGTTTTGGTTGGGATAGGGTTAATTTTCTCACTAGCAGCTGGTACAGTGGTATGGTTTGGATTCAGGGTGAGAAGAATGTTGATAACACAAGGATGTTTTAGTTGGTGCTGAGCAGTGCTCACTGCAATCAAGGACTTCTCAGTGTCTTCTGCTCTGCCAGTGAGCAGGACACAAGGAACTGGGATGGAGCATGGCCAGGACACTGACCTGAACTGGCCAGAGGGATGTTCCACACCACAGAATATTATGGCCACAGAACATCAGTGTAGAAATTGGGAGAGTTGGCCAAGAGCCACTGGCCACTGCTCAGGGACAGGCTGGGCATCTATCAGCAGGTGCGGAGCAACTGTACTGGGAATTACTTGTTTCTCTTGGGTTTTATTTCTCTCTCTCATCTCATTGCAATTAGCAATAGTAATAGATTTTATCGTGTTTTAATAATTAACCTGTTCATATCTCATCCCACAAAGTTCACCTGACAGCATGCTCTTATAGGTGGCACAGAAATCACGGGCTGAGAAAGGACCTCACCAGTAAAGCCTTTGCATTTCAGAAACATTTTGGTCTTGTTTTACAGATGTTTTAATATACCCACACAACCCGGACCAAGCTGTGGGAATAGTGACGGTGCAGCTTTGGAGCCCAGACCTGGAAAGAGTCCTGAAAACAGTGAGGAGCCACATCCTGGCTGTGCTGCAGTGAACTTGCACTGACTCTGTAGGGCCACAGTTTCACCCTGGATTTGACTGTAAATAATGGCAATGACAACAAGCATTATATACACATGATGTAAATTTAGAGGAGTTAGAACCTTTGTGATTGATGACATAACTAAGCGCATTAGGAGGAAACTTTCCATAGGGAAAGGTTATTCTACAATTACCCTCTCTGCAGGCATTTTATCTTCCTTTAATACACCTGGAATTAGACAGTCTTAAAGACAAGGCACTGGAATCACAAGCTGTGCTGGAATAGATATAATCATTAACAGAGCAACTCAGGGTCTTTTCTACTTCATTCCTGTGTGTTATTAAAGTGCGCTAATAGGAAAGGCCATAATTGTTAGACAAATACCTCCTTTCTTCCCAACCCTGATTCACTGGTTTCAATCAGTTCCTCCTACGAATGCAGAAAATTTCCCACACGGAGATTCCTATGAAGCACCTTTCCTTAGACCTCTTGCCATTTCCTAAGAGCTGATTGCCTCAGAATGAGCTCAGTTTAAGCTGCCGAGGGCTTGGCACGGGCTGAAGGAGCATCGCAGGTGTGACTGCTACGGCTGCGATGACAGCCGGCCCCGCCGAGTATCCCGATGGCCAAGGACGAGGCTGTGCGCAGCCCCGGCAAGGGTTTTGTGTGAAGTTTGGAGTTTCTGGATGCCACCTAGAGGATGATCCTTGTCCTTGTGCTCTCTGCGGCTTTTCCTTAGGAAAAGTGCTTTTCCACCTTTCCTAGGCCCTGCAGGGGGCGGGGAGCATCTGATGGGGCCCTGCCAGCTTTGCTCCCGTGGGCAGCTCACGCTGGATGAGCAGGTGGAGCCACGCAGAAGGATGCAGAGCCACCACTGAGACTTGGCTGGGGTCCAGGAGCCACTGCAGTTCCATCACATCTCATGGTCAGCCCCAGATGGTGTCGCACACTCTCTTTTCCATCCCGGATCTCCATCCGCCTCCAGAGAACCACAAGTAACGTTTGGAAATCAGCACATGTACCAGAAGGGTGACCCAGACCTGGCGCTCTCTTTAATTTCCTGTGGCTCTGGGCCGTGTGTTTGCAGAACGCTGGTTCAGAGCCACTAATGGCAGGGAATAAGATTTATAAATTATGCAGGAGTCAGTCCACCTCTTTGGACCTCCTGCTTAGGTGTGTTATCAGTGTCATCAGCTGCAGAACTGACACTTGGCTTCCACCTAGGAGCAGGAAGCCCCATCCCTCAGTATCTGAGTTTTCTGTGGCAGTTTTCTGTCCAAAACCACCTAAGCACCAACACTGTCCTGTCCCTGACAAGCTCTTGATACCAAAGCCACCAGGAGACATTCTCAGAGTAGGCCCCTGGTGTGTGGTTGTGAGGGGATGCTCAGAGCTCAGGTGGATGAGATACAACCCTGCAAAGATAACATGAGGCAGTGATCATTCTGGTCCCACCCAGATTTGTGTTTGCTGTGGCGGGAGCACCCTTGGAGATCTTGAAGACCAAAGCTGAAGCTTCAGGTTCTGCAGGAATTCTGCCTGTCTGCATGGTCTGCAGACAAATCACCAGTTGATAACTCTCAGCTCTGTTCCCAGACTCTTCATACCCTTCAGAATTCACTAGCACAACAAATCCAGAATTTGGCTGTTTGCTAATATTTCTCTGAGATTTTTTTTTAGACTATCCACTGCTTGTGAGCAGGGGCTGAATTTTGTGGATCCAGAGAGAGATAAAGAATTCGGTGACCTTTAAGATCTATTTTTAAGCTCCCCCAGAAACTGAAGAATTCCTGGTGCAGGAATCAATATGTGAATATATTTGGTCTATTTATGCCCTTCTGGTCTTTGAAACCTGAAAAATGCTTGGATTTTCTCTGTCTTGCCATGTCCCCACCTTACCTGCCAGAGGAGGAGGTGAAAACCTCATATCTTCTGTCCCTGTGGCAGCCTCTGGGAGATGGGAAATCCCCCTAATGGTTGCTTGCATGGGATTTGCCATTGTAAGAAAGGCAGTGTTTTTGTTGACCGTTTCTCAGGCAAGAATTGCTCCAAGTAAAGGGAATGAAAATACCAGGCAAGATTCAGGTGAGTGCCCAGATCATCCTTAACTCCCAACTTGGCTGATGCTGCAAAGCAAATTGTGGTAAAAGCAGTCAGGACAGAGATACCACCTCAACTGTAAATGAAACACGTCTTCTGTGCTTCAGTGGTTGCCATCAGACTTTGTTGTCATGGAAGTCTTTTTTTCACACCCTTTCCCTTGTTTAAGGTGATAGTCGTGGTTGTTTTCTCTGGGTACCACTTCTGTGCTGTCTGTCTTTTGCTACACTACCCCAAAGGACATTTTTCACTTCCTTTTTCGTTTTTTGCTTGCTTACAGGTTTGGCTGTGGGCATCTTTTCCCAAGTACAGCAAGGAACACAGTTCAGCCATCTAAACCCAAAACTGGAGAAAGCAGCCAGGTCTCCTGCTAACTTCAGCTTGGATATTATACTCAGTGAAGGCATCCAGGAATTTTAAGGGCAAATCGATCTTAAATTTGGCTGGGTGGCAGAAGGGGCTAAGTTTTCAAATGCCTCTCACCGGGACATGGTGCCAGAAGTGGGTTTCAGCACGCAGCAGAAAGCTTTAATTCTCAGTATTCTGCATGCTGAGCTCTTCTGAGCATCTGGCCCCTTGTTTGCTTTTCTCAGTGGGTTTTGAACTTCTATGAAAAATCTCATCCTATATATTAGATTTTCCTTGTCTGTAGGAAAGGACAAGGAAAGGAAAGCAGGTTTTGGTTTATCCAAAGGGAGGTTTTCAAGACCTAGATCAAGGATTTTGTTCTGGGAATTTCATGTAAGATACCAGCTTGAAATTTCCTAGAATATAATTGAAGCTAAAGTTTCAGGAAACACATTCTGAACAGCGATGTTGATCTCAGACTAATTTGCTACTTGAGATTATGAAACTTAATTGCTAGCAAGAGGTTCGGGAAGAGGTTGGAGATTAATGAAGAGTGGAACATTGCACACTGGAGAGCAGAACAATGGTATTTAATGAGTGCTCTTTTCTTCTCCAAAGCACTTTACAGCCATTAACTAATTAACAGTATAATATGCAGGTAGGAGTACAGCAGTGTAATTCAGAGCACAACACGGTGATGGTTTCAGGGGAACTGCTGTTCAATTGTAAATCTCTCACTAGGTGTGTGGGAGTAAATTATGCAGATATTTCCAGGGGATATTTTTCTTCCATTTTGTTTTCCCCAGGCAAGAAACATTTCATCGGGGATGTAGAAACCAAAATACCACACTGCACAGTTTAACACTTTCCCACATGTGTTTTCATAGGAGAAAGCACTTTAGTCTAGCAACCAGTCCTCTTGTCCCTGAGGACCGTAGGGGTGCAAGATGGGCCAGGAAAATCATTTGCAGTCTTCTCTTTCGGTGAGGCCTGGAGATCAGGCCTCTTAATCCTTCTCTCACACACGCAGATCCTTCTCACTGCCAGCTGAAGGGGGTATTGGGTGTTTCCCTCTGGTGTCACCTCTGGGCACAACTGAAGTAATTCGGGCAGAGCTGAGCCAGGGAAAGTCACAACTACCGACAGGGTCTGACCCCATGCTTCCACCCCTTTGCTCATCTTCTGCCATCCCATAAGGAAAGGTTACTCTGGGATTAGGATCTAAGGCTGGATTTGATCCTGGTTATCTGTGTTCTGCTTTGGTCAGCAAGAACACTGTAATGCATTACACTGAGATCCAACAATGTGCATTTAATTTAGACTTCCAAAGGCATCAATAAATAAATATCGATGTATTTGAACCCAGCCATGGGGTTTCGTGGACATTGGAGCCTCCAGAGTGGAAGGAGCATTTGGAAGAAGGAGAAGGAATGCTGCTTTTGACTCCTGAGTCATGCAGAGAGACAACCAGTACAAAAGTAGGTTTTTCCTTCTACTTCCCAACTCTTTTATGTAGATATATTCCATCTCCATTCTCTCTTTTTCAGTGTGGACCCAGGATGGTTCTGCTCTGTTTTCTGGGAAAGTCTGAAATTCAAAAAGCAGGTCCATTGCAGGCCTTTTTTCCTTTTTTTTCCTTTTTTTTCCCCTGCCACTAGTGAGGTTGTTGCTCCATGCCAGCTCTTCTCTTCCAAAGTTTGTGGCTTGCCTCTGTCTGTTACACTTAGACCTTGGCTCTTCTAGGAGACGTTCATAAATCCTTGCCTCCTCTGCTAAAAGTCAAAGAGAAAATTGGTAAAAATCCTGTGTTTTTGTTATGCTGTCTTACTTGTGAAGCAGAGGGTCCATGCAAGATGGCTGGGGAGAAAATGGGGAGGAAAGAAAAGCAGTGGTTTGGGCATGTTTATTTGAACAACAGAAAGCTTTCCCTCCCAGGTCTTTCTAGCCAGGCTTTCCTTCTGACAGGCTCCAGCACCCTCACTTATTTGTGCCAGTGCAAGTGCTCTTTGGGGTTCCTTAGGCAAACCAGCCAATGCCCATGGACTCTGTGTAGCATCTTAGATGGAGGCTACACCATCTGAGCCTGGCTCTGGGGACCCTGGGTCCTCCGGGCTGCTCAGTTTTGAAGTCAGGCTCCATCATATGGGCACCTGAGCAGCTGGGCTCTTGCTAAAATACTTCATAGGCTGAAATGGGAACACCAACTATTTCAGTCTTTTCTGAATTTCACCTGCTAAGCATAATTCCTAATGCATTTCCCTCCCCAAAATGAAATTAAGGTTAGCGATAGAGAAGCTTTTTAAATGGAAGAAATAAATAGTAAGGATCACATTTGGTAATCGAGGCTTTCTTTCCTTACTGTTCCACCAATAGACTACACAGGGTTATGGTAATAGCAGGATCAGCTTTTCTACCGGGTTAACAGAGTTAACAGTGCATTCTCCTTGGGATCACATCCTGCTCCAGAAATTTGACTCAGGGCTAACTCGGGTACCACTGTGCCATGCAGACACATCCCTAAGGAAGTTGGCTTCAGGACTCTCTCTGCACAAACTTGGCAGTTAAAGCCTACAGAATTCCAGTCATGCTGCCAGTAATGTTCTGCTTTGAAATTAATGCGAGACTTCGTGCTGAGAGGACCTGAGAGCTGTTGCCAATTGGACTGTGTAGAAAGCTCAGGTTTAAATATCATTCCGAACTGAAATTGAAACAAATTCATTGCTATGAATATAAACAATTTAAAACAGGTAAACCCCATGAACTCTAAAGATAAATACTCACCTAGCTTCCATTTCATCTAGTTCTGCCTTATGACCTGAAAAAATACACTGGGGTTTTTTTGTGCAAGATTGGGAAGCAGAGAAGGAACTCATAGGGGAACTCCTGTGTTACAATCACATTTCTATAGTTAAAGATGATTTAAGTTTGCACCTGAAACAAAGATTCAGCTGCACATACAGATGAAATTGTAGAGGATGTTCTCCCCATGAGCCACAGTTCATACTCTGTGAGCAAAGAATTAGTTATAACTCAGCGACAGCGCAAGCTTCTATGCAGCCCTTGAATCTGCAGTTTGAGCTAATAAGCAGAAATAAAGTGCCACATGTATGTGGCTCTTCTGATGTTGTTTTACATTGTATTTTTTGTTACTTTTAAGCAGGAAAAAGCCCCAGCCCTTTTTCGGCTAGGAAAGAACTGCAGCAGTGGATCTCAAAGCTGGAGTGAAATGTTGCATTGCTCATCTTGCATAAGAGGGTCCAAATGCTTTTGATCTCAACTGGATAAAAGCCAGCACATTTCCTTTGTTTTGCTTGGTATTACATAACTTTATGTGGGACACACTAAAGGTATTAGTTGTGTTCATTGAGGAGATGTAGAGAAGTCAAAATTATTTCTTCGACATGAAAACAAGATTTGAGAGATTTCTTGAAAAGCAGCTGTTTTCGGTGTCGTACCCGAATTCTGTTTTTGTGTTTTCCAGGTTACTATTCAGCAAAGAAACAAGTCTGAATGAATATGCAAGCAGCTGCAAAGAAGTCAGCTTCCTGAAAGCAAGAAGAGATTGGAAACATCTGCCAAGCTTCCTCAGCTTTCAAAAACTGGGTGTGCAGGCTGTGGACACTCAGGGGCATCCCACAGAGGCGTGTTCCTGACAGCAGCAGTGACAACAGAAAATACACACATTGCAATGGAGTGAGGCCTAATCAGCTGGAATCCCTTTGGTGAGAAACTGTTTGCCTTGACAAGTTTGGACACCACAGAAATTGGCTAAGACTACAGGTTAACGTGCATTAAAAATCACTGTACATGAGAAGGGGGTAAACAATTGAAACAACTGTATGTGTGTAATAATGTGCTTGGACAAGCCACTGTACAGCTGGGACCTTTCATATTTAACGTATGTAAACTTTCACAAATTTACATACCTCCTTTTTTGGATTTGGCAGGGACACCTTACTGAGTTTCACCATCCCAGCTTTACAGGTTTGGCACACTGAACAAAAATATTCCCAGCCCTTTCTGTGATTTTTCTTTTTCAGGTACAGCATTTTGTGTTTGCAGCTCTTCAGAGCATTGAGTGTCAATGTAAATTATGTAAATGGACAAAGCTGATATTATTTGGGAACATTTCCCTTTATATCAGCAGCCATTTTAGCCCAGCATGTCTGCCCCACACATAAGAATTGGGTTGTTTAACTTACATGTTATGTGGAAAATTTGCAGGCATATTCTTGTCTACTTCAAGTCTTTCCTGTTACTAGCTGGGCCAAATTCAGCCCTTAATTTGCACTGTGCTGTTCCTCCCAGGTCTATGAGTTTGCACAGTGAAAGCTAAGATAAATTTTACCCATGGATTTGTCCACAGTGTTTTGAAATGTTGGCTGCATGTAAGAATGAGGGAGATGACTTAGTTGTCGTTTTGTGCTTTTTTTATTCATACTGCTAATCTGTCTGTGAGAAAAGGGCATTAATAACGCTGAAATCTGAGTGTTGCTTTGGCTTCTTTTCTATGGCATTTGTTAACACACACTTTTCCATCAGCTACTTTTTATTTCCCTTTTTTATTCCCCTGACTGGTTGGGATAATTGAAATTTTACAGCACATAATAATCAGCGGGTAAACCAGAAAAAGAAACCTATAAAATATACACTCTAAATTATACTGCTGCATATGGCCCTAAGATGCATGCAGTGTTTAATGAACTGGTTTGGAAAGAGCTCTGTAAATGTCAGGGGTTTAGAACGACATGAGGTGATGGACTGCTGCTTTTTGTCTCAAATCTAAACAAACTAAGGCTTCTCTTGAGCAGTAAAAATTAACATGCTTGTGTGCGTGTGTCAGGTGTGTGCATGAGAAGTGGTGGAAGCAATACATTACAGGCAAGATCACGAGGGTTTACTGTGTTTCTTTTTTTCTTTATTTAGATATAAATAAAGGAGGTAGCTGGGTTTCCCCCAAATGGCAGAAGACAGTGATTTCAGTCTGTTTCTCAACAGACTCCATGGGCTAAGCCAGCCTGTTACAAGCTTTTCAGATCATTGGGATGTAGCATGAAGGTGTGGGACTGGGCTTTTTGTATATTTGGGTTAACTATTAAACATTGCTTGTGATTAGAACAGTCTAATCTATTTTTCTTTTTTTTTGAAGTGTGGTCATTTTCTCTAATTAAGAAAAATTGCACCACTGTTTCTCCATGTGTTTGCGATTTTAAAGCAGACCAATGACACTGTGCACCTTTTGGGGTTGTAGCAAGGTTAATTGCAGAATTACTTTCTGACCGAGGTGACACGAGCTGTGCATAAAAGCCCTAAAGTCAGCCATGCACAAGGTTATCATGAAGTCTTTAAGTGAAAAAGGAATGCTTCTGCTAAGCAGAAACATGCAAGACTAACTGCTGGAAAAGGGGCACTACCAAACAGACAAGGAAAAAGGGACTCTCCCTATTTTAACTGGAAGCAGTAGTTTGCAAAGTTAATGGCAGTGCAACACCTTTGCTGTGCTCTATCTGAGTCATCCATCAAAAGCCTCAATGCAATTTTCTGATGGGGCAAGAACACAAACCTATGAGCTTTTCAAACATTAGTTCCACAGCCCTGTTGCAAGCAGGTGACAACCCTGTGCGAGAAGTAGGAGTCATTTAAAACCTGAACAAAACTGCTTCTTCAACAAAAGATGATACAGTTAAAGAGTTCTCAAGTTTCCATGAAAACAGAGGAAATACTGGAGATCCATTATGACAAGTAACTGACTCAATGCACTCCTGTCCCAAAAAAAACAAGAAAGGTATTTTTGGTTTTCATATTAATTCCAAAACACCGCAATGCTTGAGCCTATGTTTAAAAGGAATTATCTCCTTAAATGTTTTGCAATCAGGACACTGAAGTGTCATAGGAATTAGTAAAGCAATTGTTTATATTTTCAATAACACAGGTTTTGGATACCAGTGCAGGTAATGGGCTTCGAGTGGAATTTCAGTGTCCTGAGACTGAAAGGTGCAGACCATGGCTGGACACTGGGCCTGTCCATGTTTATAGGCAATCTCAGCTCTGGTGGTGACTGAGAGCTCAGAGATAGGGTAGAAAAGGGTTTCCTGCTGATTAGGGAAGGTGATGTCTTCTGCTTGCCAAGTCATTAAAGTAATTTTTGCATTAAAAAACAGATTCATTAATAGTTCTAGAAGAGGCAGAATATCGGAGGTGAGGATAGAGAGTAACACAAAAGAAGAGGGAAATACGGTTTTCATCCCAGTGTTTGCAATTAGTATCTTACACTTGCATCCGAGGGCCTAACCCTGCCCTGGTGTGTACTGTATGACAGCTCCACTGCTCTGTGGTGGAACTGTCTTGATTTACACCAGAGGAGAACTGAAGCTGAGGTTTTGCTCTGGTCCTTTTCCTTACTCTGCTCAGAAAAAATGGACAAGCATTTTACAAGTGTAATGAACGAATAGCTATGTAAAGCCATTGCCTCCTTTCTACATACGAGGGTTTTAAAAGGGAAAAAAAAACCAGATTCTGCTATAGTTTTCTCTGTGTCACGGCTAAAAATAACAACAAACCTCTGACAAGTGTCTGAGCTTCATCACCAGCAGGGTGGATAAAGTATCTCTGTGTTTTGTTACCAGGCTGCTGGAGAGACTGTGAAACATGGGACATTTCGCTATTTTGTTCAACTTGTGAATTGCACTTTCTCGTTTAGCAAGAAAAAGTGCCAGTACATAGCAAAGCTGTAATAATAATAGGGTTTTTTGATAGTGAGTGTAAACACTCCCATTCTTGAAATGAGGCAGCAGAGCTGATCAAAAATGCAATACCACAGAGCCTGGGGCTGCTGCCTTCCCTGGGCATAAACTGCCTTGGACATGCCAAGCCCAACACCACAACAAAGCTGCTGAGGGCTCACGTGCTGACCCCTGGCTTTGGCTGGCTGCAGGGCTTTGTGGCCATCCCTCAAACCCCAAAGTGGCACTTTCTCGTGGTGGATGTGTTCAGAGTCGGGGTATTCAGGACAGGGTGGCAGCGCTGGTGTAGGGTCTGGTGTGAGGATTACACAGCAGGAGGCTGCAGCTGGAGCCCGCAGCATCCTCAGCGTCCTGACAGACAGGTACAGCTCCACCTGCCTGAGCCCTCCTCTTCCCCTCTGAGGAATGGAAGCTCATGTGTGACTCAGGGCCATGTGCTCAGCAGCCACAGCTCAGGCTCTGCCCTTACAGTGGTATCCAACACCCCGGTGGGACCAGCACATACAATAGGCAAATCAGTGCTGCAGATTTTTTCCGTCTGAGGTAAATGTGTCCCATGTGCAACACAACCAGAGCCTGAAAATGGGACAGAGCAAGTCCTGAACACTTGTTTTATGTTTTGTGCAAATATGGAAATAATCTCACGTATAGATTATTTCATTAAATTCCTTTCAGCAGCAACTGGAGAAGGTTGTTTCACTTAGGTGAAAAAGCCAGGAAAATAGATTCTCCATGTGCTTCTAGTTACTTCAGGGTGATGCAAGTACAGCTTCTTCTACTTAAAGCCACTCCTCTGCAAACTATTCTGGGGCACCCTTCTGCAGGGAAGCGTTGGCTTCCTGCAGCACCCACCAACTTGCAGTAGTAGATGCTTTATTATTTCACCATTATCTTTTGGATCCTGGTTTATAGGCTTTGAGAGTAGGCCTTAATATCACAGAAATTTCTGGCTGGAAGGGAACCTAGAAAATCACCTACTCCGTCCCCCTGTGCTAAAACAGGGTCAAGACTTGCTTATTCCAAAGCTTGCAAACCTCTGTGAGAACTGATTTGTTCTGCTCACGTGGCAAATCTCAGGGGTAGCCAAGGTCAGCAGTGTTCCTGCCCATATCCCAAGGGTCTGTGTTATACAAGAGGTTTTCTTTCAGGTGTTCATTTTGCTTTGCTTGTTCTGTTGCAGGGCTGTAGGCACAGTTGAATTCCACAGAAGCGACCTGGTGTGTCAAACCATTTGGTTGTCAGAGGTGGATATTTGCAATGTCATCAATAAATGCTGGTGCACAAATATGTTTCAATAGCAAAAGAAGCTGAGTTTTCCTCTTGTTTCAGGCAAGTTCTTGTTTTGATTCTGTACTGCTCTGACCTGGACTCCCTCTGCTGATTCCCCAGTTCGGTTCTGCTTTCTACAGTTCATCACTTCCACACACAAAATATTGGCCTGGGCTGTGGGGTGCTGTAAGTTAAGCTGACCTACCACCCAGAAAATGTGTTTTTGCAGTGAGTATTTCATGGTTTCCCACTGAGGAATCACAAATCTTATAGGAGGAAACTCTTGTTGGCTTTTTTTCTTTTCTTTCTTAATTTTCTAAGGTTTTATATTCTATTTACGAAATGCTGCCTCTCTTACTTTCAGCAATCTGTTCACTTGGCAAGAAATACGACTATCAGGTGTTTAAAATTAAAGTTGTTAAAATCAAATTTGCAGAGGCAGGAGGGTTTGCCCCAGTGTCCTGGACATAGTCCAGGTTTGGTAATTACGTCTCGCCTAACTCCACCTTTCTTTGCAGTTTTGTGGCATTCTTCCTGCCCCGCTGAAATCTGCTCCAGGGAGCTGCTGTGGGGTTTTCACCCAGGACTGGCCAAGCTTCAGTGTGTGATGAAGTGATTTATACTACATGGCATGCACACAGACTGGTTTTCTTTTTACGGTGACTTCTACTGAACAAGAGGAGTTACTCAGAAGCAACACTTCTGAAAAAAAAATCAGCTCAGGAGCTAAATACAGATTTCAGGATTCTGATTCTCTAGGTCCCTCTTTCAGATGATCTCTTCCCAACTCATCCCTTTGTCTTATAAGGTGGTGCTGAGAAGTGGCGGCTCCATGTGATCAGCTGTGTTTATAGGATAAAAACCTTCCCCCCGCCCAGTAATCCCCTCAGTGCAGGCAAGGAGCATTCCAGAGTGCCGAGCAGCCCCCGCAGACGGGGTAAAGCCAGCACACACGCACCTGCTGAACAAACATTCTCCCCAGCTTGCTTGGAAGAGGCCAATTCTTCCCACACAGTTGGGCCTGAAAACAGGAGCCTTCCCCACTCCATCGCCACTGGGCCAAGGTGAGCTGACCATTGGAAAGGCGTGCCCCACACAAGTGTTTTGCTGCACTGTTCCTAAAAATTAAGATGGGTTTCGGCATGAAGGAAGTGGAAGAACAATGACTCCTCTGAAAAAGAGAAGCTCACAGGATTTCGGGTGAGGCATATCAGTTGCTTCTGGTTTTAGGGGCTCAAGCAAAATAACACTTTAAAATCATAACGTTATAGTGAGCAGAAAAGCTTTATTAGGAATATTTTAAAATCTCTGCCTCAGATATGGCCTTGGAGCTGGAGCCGTGCCACTAAGCACATGATGAATGAAATCTCTTTAAAACTCTCAGATAGGAAAACTCCCATTCTAATTGTTTCAGATCATCTGCATCCTGTGTTTGGTTACATGGGGTAATAGAGGCCATCTGTCTCCCTGCTTTCCAGTACATGGATTTCTATCTATGTGCAGAGCTGTTTTCACTAAGAGAGTGCACAGACCCTCCCAAATATGTGGTAAGAAAATGTGTGCACCCAGGAACAGCCAAACCTTCTGACCTTACAAGCCATTCATTGAGCTCTTCATAGAGCTGTGAACCACAAGTTGCACATTTTGGTGTGTCAAGGAAACTAGGGGCTCCAGGAATTAACGGGAAACACTTTCTGATTCCCTTTGCTCCCACCAGTCTGTCGGGGCACGGGTCTGGGTTGGGTCCCAGAGCAGCACCTGGCACTGTCTCCCCTGATGGGAAATGAGACATGATCTGAATCCCTGTCCTTTTGCATGGTTTTATGGAATCTCCTCCACAACCCACTCGCGTGGCCTGGCAGAGATGTGCACACAAGATCCCATCAGTAATGTGGGGGCCCTGTAAAGCGCAGTGTCTTGGGCCAAGGGAGGAAGGACAGAGCTGGAGACCAGGGAGGGAGAGGCCCACGTCAGGCACTTGATCTGTGCAAAAAGAGTGTCAAGATGTCACCAGCCCTTGGGGTGCAAAGATTTATTTCCACTCAAGGAAAATCTGTGCTGTTCAGTGCATTTCCTCGTGGTTTCAGAGTGAAAAAGTGCAGTGAAATTTCCCTTTTCTTAAAACTCAGGCTATTTAAAGAGAATTAAAATTAATCATTGACCAGCTTGTCTGGCTGAGGGGCACGGGCAGCACCAGGGGTGAGGAGTAGTGAATCACCCCCTGCTTCCACCTCTGCAGGAACCACCTCAAGGCTTCTCAGCTGAAAAAAAAATGGCAAGGAAGTTATTGAGAATTGTAAATCAAGCACAGCAGGGATAAATAACATTATGGTGCAGCTACATTAAGCTACAGCTCTCCCTTCTACAAATACACCTTTTGCTGAGATATTTCAACAGTAGACTTTAAAGTCAGCCAAGCAGTGCAGTACATTTCTTCACTCAGATTAAAAGCATTGTTTAAATTCTTGCGGCTAGACAATTTGTCTTGTCCTTAAAAAAAAAAAAAAAAAAAGAAGCCATTATTAAAGAGCAAAGCACCACAAAGAGACTGGGATGTAGGACTGAGGGACTGCAGGGAATTTTTAGCTCGCTTGCTGCAAATCAAGATCAGCCTTTTTACCTTTCCACAGTCTTCCTCCCTTTGTTATTTGTGGACCACAAAATCTTGCTCGAAGATTCTCTCAGATGCTAGAATTAGATAATGTCTCTGAAAAAGGGTGTCACAGTCTGCATAAACACAGCCATGAATAAAATATTCTATGTAATGATACCTTTCAAACCAGCAAGGCTCCAGGGGGGAAAAGACTTATAAAGGCACATATTTATTATTTAAGAAATAATAAGATGTTTCATATCATTGTATAATCATATACAATGTTTATATGAGATACAGGTGTATTTGCATCTCAGACTCAAACACTTTTTGGCCTGATACAAAGCAATCCTGTTCCAGGGGTGAACTGGAGCAGCAGATGAGTAACACAATACACTTGTGATGCCTTTTAGATAACAAGGAAGCAACACAAGGCTTTTCCTGAGAGGGGGGCCTTGCAGTAGATGTGCCACAACCTCCCCCAGGACTGCCAAGGACATCTGTGATAGGATTTTTGTGGTGTGCAGTGGCATTTTTTGCATCCCAGCTAAAGCACATCATGCCACACTCAGCAGAGGTGACTGCAGAGAACACCTGTGATGTTTTAGGGCCTGTGATGTTTCTGTCTTACTTTGTGCTATCTGCCAGGGAAAGGACTGGTTAAAATAGCAGGGGCTGAAGGAAAAACAGAACAGGGATGTTCACATCTATGCTGTCCAGTCTGGAGAAGAACAGAGCTGTTGCCCACCACCAAAAAGCCTGGTTATGTCAACCTTAACAACAGGTCTCGCATGACTGTGAACCTCAGGCAGGGGAGCAGGGGATTGGTGAAATTCAACAGACAGCACGCGTTAAGGTAAAAGAATACCTGAACAAAAAAAGGAAGAAGCCACAGGACCATCAGTGTCAGCAGTGGTGTCTTTGCCGTGAAACCCTCAGTTCCACATGTTCACCCACACAGGCACTTCCCAGGGTGTCCAAAAGAAAACATGATTTTCTTGATAGTAAATGGTTTACTCTTTCCATGTAAGTAACTATTTTCCTGTAATTTGACATGGAAAGAAACTGTAATTTGGATTGATGAGCTATTAACTTCCTTTCATCTGCAGGCTGTTTTATGAAGGAGATCCACATGAACAATTCAATTTTATTTATTTTTTTATATATATATATATATATATAAACTCTGGCATCTAACAGATCAGAACAAGCAGATACATCCATGCAGCCACAGAACTCATTTAATAGCATCAGTTGTATAAAATGCAGATCTTACTCGTGCCATTTTTCAGTCCCCACAGGTTCCAGCAACGTGCCCGTGCTCAGCAGGGCTTTGGGATCCAGCTGCAGCTTTTCAATTCCAGGTGCCACGATTTGCTTCAGCCCACTTTCAGCTTTATTTTTTTTAAGAAAAAAAAACTTCTTCTCTTAGGGAACAATAATGAGATCACCTGATAGTTTTGTGAAGGTGACTGTCGGATCAGTGTCTGAAAGTGAGGAAATGACAAAGCACCCAAGTTGTTCTCACAGAGCAAACCTTTGCAGTGAGTCTGTTGGTTAATTTTTCTCAAAAAAACGTCAAACTCGGGGTTTCATGCTAAGTGCAAATGAGCAGACTGCTCTGGCTTGCATATTTGTACATGAATCCAGCCCAGTGGGGGGGAGGGAAAAAAAGACTATTGAAGGCATTAAAAAAAAAATAAAATCGGTGCGCGGAAAGGAGCTTAATACATTCACAACGTTATTTAGCTCTAACAAAGAGCAGCAACCCCGGATGACCTTCTGGCTCCTGTCTCCACCCAAGTTCCTGGCCCCTGTTCAGCGTCCTGGCAGAAGTTGCAGACATCCGCCACACGATGCCAAGTAGCTGTTTTGTCTGTAGATATGTAATAGAGATTAGCCGAGTGCTGGGGGGAGCTGCTGCGCACACACCGGCACCTCCAAGCAGGGACCTGGC
>WEIT01005204.1:393448-432091 GCA_013389985.1 Dryoscopus gambensis
AGAGGAGAGCTGCCGGCGCTGCCGCTCGGGGGCTCCGCTGCCCTCCCCGGCCGCTCCCGGCCGTCCCCCGGCAGTGAGTGACCGGCGGGGCTGGGGGTGGATGGAGTGCCCGCCACGTGAGACCTGGGCGATGTGCTCCGCCAGGGATCAGCGATCCGCCCCGAGCGCAGGGCTGGCGCTCGAGGGGCACCGGGAATGCAAGGCCGCGCACACGGCTCGTTAACACCTCCCGGCTGCGGCCGCTCTTTGAGCTGTGCCCGGAATGGAAACGCCTTTTGTTTTCCCGTAGTAGGCTTTAAAAGAAAAATCTCATTTTGACTTTAAATACTTTTCCCCCACCCCCCCCTCCCTTTTTCCACCAGAGACAGGAAACTGTTCTTTCATGCGTTCAGAAATGCAAATTATGATTGGCAGACCATTACAGTGCAGAAAAAGAGCTTTTGAAAGGTCGTGCAGGAGCGATCAAGGCAGATTAAAGGTTAGGTCCTGCACCAGGCGAGCCAATCTCCCTGAGTCACACACCCCCCTGCTCGGGAGCTTGTGTTTATATCACAGGACTGAACAGACCTGCAATTTCACTAGCATGCAAAGTGGGAAGGGAAAAATGCTGGGCTCTCCCTTCTCCTTCTCCCTCTCCTTCTTTCTCCTTCTCCTTCTACTCCTTTCTTGCTTTTTCTTCTCCTTCTCCTCTTTCTCCCTTCTGTCTTCCTCCTTCTCCTACCCCTTCTCTTTTCCCCCTTCCTCTTCTTCATCTCCTCCTTCTCTTTCCCCTTCTCCTCCTCTGCCTCCTCCTTCTCATCCACTGCTGAGGACATGAAGACCCAGAAGACTCTTTGAAGAATTCATCTTTTTCCCTCTCTCCAAAAAGGTCGCCACTACTGGTAACTGGATACAATCCTGGCATGAGAAGGGGCTCTCTCTGGAGTGCACCAAAATCTCTTGGCAGAAACCTTGTTTGTAATCATTCATGCTTCGTTCCTATGACTAAATGTCATGGGGTGATTTGTGCTGTATCCCACATTATTCAGCCCCCTCTTGACCTGGACGAGTTACAGGTGTGTCAAATCAGGTGTTTCTACTAAGGGTCAGAGACAGCTGACCGTCGGTGGGATAATGCATAAGAGAGAGGAGAAGAGCCCAGAAGGAGGGATCTGAGAGAACTACTGGTAAGGCCATCCTGCTATCCTGCAAGAAGATCAGCTTGCTAAGTCACGGAATCCTGTCACCAGAAGTATCAGAGCATCAAAGACCCGCTGAGCTCCACCACCTTCGGGGGCCCCCGCACCCGTGCCGGCCAGCTCCGATTCCAGCGTCACGGGAGAGAAGGGGAAAAACTGCACCCACAGAAGGACTTTCAAATCTTTCAGGTTCCCTCCCCTCAGTGGAAGGCTTTAGGGTTTTTGTTGTTGTTGTTATTACTCCTAACATCACTGTTTGTTAAATAAATAGTTTCATTTTCTCTTTCACCTTCCTCCGAGGAGAATTTTCTTTTTTCCCGAACCTGATAAGGGGGGGAGGGGTGGCATCTCCTTTTTAGGAGACGTTCCCCTTGGACTTTTCCCCTAAATTTGGCCAAAACCATCACACTAAACAAACAATACCTTAGGAGAAGAGGATAAAAATGAATAAAACACATTCAGCATTGGCTACTAATTTGCAAATGGAAATGTGACAGGTGCCAAACTCACTTGCCTCTTCAGCCTAAAAGCGTGGGTAGCTCAAGGTCAGACTTAAGATGCAGCAAGTGGGCAGAGCTGCTCTCCCTGCCCCCAGGCTCCTTGTTCTCCTCCTCTGAAGCAGGTTGGGATTCATCTGGCAGTGCAATTTCATGTGGGAGGATGCTGTGTATGTAGGCTCCCTCTGGGAATAATTAACCAAGGTCAGCATTGCTGGATCCTTGGATGGGAAACCTTCAAGAAGAGCACAACCACTACCAAAGTGGTTCTGGTAATCTTGTGGGGAACCATCCCTGAGTCAGAGATGAACCGAGCCCTTTCCACAGCAGAAAGGACCTTCATGGCACTACCGTTCCTGATGGTAGCTTTAACCTTGCACTGCACAACATCTACGCCACAAAACCCCAACAGCAGCTGCAGGAAACTCTGCTGAGGTTTTGTGTGTGACCCACCCACCTTTGCCTGCCCTCTTCCTTGCCTCCCTCCTCCATGCATTGGTGTTTGTTCAGGTGCGGGGAGGGCAGCACAGCCATCCTTGGACACTCTGTTTCTGACCTCCAGGTACCCCAGCACCTCCCCATCTGCTGTGCTGCCCCTCGGAACAGAGCGGGCTGGGCAAGCAAATCAACTCACAGCTTGGGCAGCTTTAGTGCGGGATACTGGGTGCTGTCCAGGTGGGATACAGCAGATTGCGATGTGATCTGATGTGATGTGATGATGTGATGTGAGCACACACAACTCCATTTCTTTCTGCAGCCAGTCAGCACATGGGAGTACAAGCTGCTCACCTCACGCTGACTGCTTGAGAGAAACTTCCAGCCTTCCCCAAATAGCTCAGAAAAGACAGAAAATGGAGATTCCAACAAGCACATGTAAGTGCACTTTCCCCAGAAACTGGCTTTCGGCACTCTGAACTTTTGGCGAGCTGTAATCCTGCCCACTCAGCCCTCCCCTTCTGAACTGCTGATTGGGGTAGGATCCACCTCATGCATCTGGTTGTACACCAGGACAGCAAGCACAGCCCCTGTGCTCTTGCCCAAGAGATAGCAGCATTTTGTGTTTTGGAGAAATGATCTGATGCAGTTTGTAAAATGCTTCTGAAAATTTTGCGAAGGAGGATGTCAATAAATTATTTCTATCCCACTATAGTAATTCCTCTCCTCATTTTTTCTCCAGTTTCCTTTACAATTGAAAATCCTTCTTCCTGTCCTCTTCTGAGCAGGGATTGCATGATTTTTTTCCAGCTAATAATGAAAATAACAAATGCATTCTGGAGACTTGAAGAGAGCTGTGCTTGAGAGCACTGATATGCTGTGAAGATGAGAGGGTGAGGGAAAAGACCTTTGGCTGTGATGAGACCCAGATGTCCCATTCTGGATGTGTCCTGCAAAGTTACTGTGTCAAGTCTCTGTTTAAACTGGGTCCCACTGCATGAGCATATTTATTAGCATAACAAAGTAGCAATGGCCAAGGAAAGGAAAAAATGACTTGCCTAATGGAAATGAATTGTGCAGCATAACCTGGTGGTACACAGGACTCTATCATGGTATTTAATGTCTCTCCCCATGCTGAAAGAGAGAGTCTTGACACAGGCGCCAGTAGGTCTGTGGAGCCATTGGTAGACAGCCAGGGCATACCATTTAATGGAAGGACATCATTAAATATGCCTTTATTTTTATTACTTTGTAATATTATTATGCAGCTGAAATAAATCACAAGTTGTTTTTAGTGGGATTCCGTCACAAGCCACAAAAGCAGTGAGCTGGGGGGTTATTTCTCAATCTCCCTGTAAGCAACTTTCTGTGCTCTCTGAAAAGAGCACAACCTTCACATCAGGGTCAGCCCATGACCTTTTCCTCTTTCAATATTTATTAAATGTATTATTAAATAAGTACAACCTGAACTCCCAGGATCTAGTTCTAGGCTTCTGCAGCCCCCGTCCACAGGCAAACACAAGTGGCAGAGCCCCCAGACCAAACTGGAGGAACAGGGGAGGTCTGGTGGAGATCAAAGATGTTTCAGCTTCCTTGCCTCGTTCCTGCATGGCTCCCACATTCCCTCCCAAATCAGAAGGGTGCAAAGGTGCTGCATGCTCACCTAATCAGTGCAACATCAGTGAACTGGAGAGGGAGTTTGGCTCATCCTCCCACAACCAGATGGGTGAAACATGAAGTCTTCAGGCATGCAGCGGAGAAGTTGAAAAGGAGACGTAAAAACCTGTGCCTGAACCTTCACCAAACTGTCTGACTGCCCCAAGAACCCACTCCTCACATCCACACACCATCGAGGATGCAGCACTGCATAAAAAGGAGAGGTACCCAAGGCTCTTCCACACAGTCACACATTTTCTCAGCTCTTGTGCATGTAAGGACTTTGTGGTGCAAAACGTTTTACAGAAAACCTAAATATGCCAGCAGGACATTGTCAGCCATCATGTGGTGGTTTTAGCTTAACATATTTTGGTTTTACTTTGCTCCCAGTCACCTCTGAAAGTGGTGCTACATGTGCAAGCTGTCCCTTGGACTCTTCTTTCTTTCTTTTTTTTCATTTGCACATGGTCAGACTATTTCAGAGGAAGGAAAAATGGCAGACCCTGATTTAGAGAGTTCTGCTGAACTACTGGCATTATTTGTGTAAAACACCCATTAGTTCCTTCTCATCACCTTTAAGATGCCTTTTTTTTTTCAGGTAAATGTTAACAGGAGGTTTATCATTAACCACCTTTGGGTTTTTGTAAGAGTTTATATTATTCACATGAACAGTGTGTGTTGCAAGACTCCTTTTTTCACTATTAAGACACAAATTACTCACAGTTTGAGTTTTGTCTAATCTGAAGCCAAACTGATTTCATTCTTCAGATAAGCTCCACCTCAAAAGGAAACCTCAAAAGGCTTCAGTTTGTCCAGTTAAGATACAAGTATCACCTGCTTGGATACTGAAATGTGTGCAGATCAAAGAGATGAATTATTGTGCTTCAAGGTCAAGAAGAAACATTAACAGTAGGATGTTGAATTTGAGGAGACCATTCAATTTAAAAAAAAAATCTTCATAGCCTGTTCTTTTCTGCAGCAAAGTTGTGTCTCAGTCGAGCCTGTTCTTACTGTGGCCAGGAGCAGCAGGTGGGTGCAAAAGGAGATCTCATAACCTGATGAGCAAGTGTAAGGATGGAGACAAATGAATGCTCTTACAAAATTGCAGCCCATACTTTGATACTCCCTGTGAAGCCCTTATATTTGCGACCGTAGACAAACTGGAAGAGCTCTGTTAGCTTGTACTCAAAGGCTGATCAATCTCTTGATTTCTGCAGAGGTGATATCCCTGATGACTTCCTTGTGTTTCTCTGTCCACAGCACATAGCTCGGGTTCACCATGCAGGTGTGAGCAGCAGCAGCAGCAGCCACAGAACAGACAGAACCTGCGCAGAGGATTTTCCCTCCAAATGAAAAGGGGTTGTGGAGGAGACACCTCTGAGCCATGTGTCCGAGAAAGGCAGAAAACCTTCCCCAGGCCCAGTTGCTGGGGGGTTCTGCTGCAGATCTCCCCATCCCTTTATCTCAGTGTGCTCCAGAGTGCCTCTCTAGGATGAGAATTCCTTCCACAGCCAGGAGGAAGCTGTGCAGGGGAGGGAGGAGAGCTGGAGTAGGGACACAGCCACCTCATCAGCTCCCCACCACCAACATGTGAGAGAGCCTTCCAAAGGACAGGTCTCCAGGAAGAAATATCCAGCATTGCCTCCTTCACAATTAGTCCGTGACATCCTTTTAGGGAAAGGAAAGTTCCTTCTATATTTCTTGCTACCCTACAGCTCCTGCGTCTGAGCTGGAGGAATGTCTTCTTACCATGTCTTCTTTATATCCCCCTCCTGTGCACACACTCACAAAAAAACCCCCACAAGCACCCAGACACAAACTTCTTATTTGCATTTGGGACGTGGATTGCAGAGGGACTCTGTTCAAAAACCTAGAGGGACCTGTGCTCCCAGTCTGACTCAGAGCACTAACTCCCCCCTCCTTCTTTTGCTATGTTTGCCAGTGGAAAAAATTAGCAAACCCTATTTACAAATATTTTTGCCTCTTGGCCCTCTGCCTAATGCAGTACTATTAAGGCTGTCGTTGTTCCACTAAACAATTGCAAATGTTTTTGCATGCATGCATTGGCTTGCTTTTGAGTTCAGAGACTCTTATTCCACCAACTGCCTCTGCCACCCTTTGCTTAATTCAAGGTGGAAGCCCTAGAATTCAAGCTCGTCAGGAAATCTCCCCTCTATTACCCCACTAAAATATGCAACAATAAAATTCTTCCACTAAGGCTTTTTCCTGCAGTTTTTCTGTCCCAGCCCCTCCTTTCACAACAGTGTGCCCCAAAGCCGTACACTTCCATCAGACAAGGTCAAAGAGGCTGTAGCCAGTGAGACCTCAGGGGAATTTGGGTACCCACTTAAAAAACTGTCTTGGAGAACCTTTTTCTCAGCTGAATCCTGATCCCAGAAACAGGAAATCTCCATTTCTGCATTCCCAAAGTTCTCTGAGCAGGTTAGTGCCTCCTCCGCTTTTCCCGGAGCCTCCTGACCTAGTAACCATTCTCAGGGTATATTTTCAGGATTCTCCTCCCTCCAAAAGGCCATGGTGGCCAACACTTTCTTTTAAAGGTCAGACTGAAGTAGTAGTCCATGTTCACTTTCTTTCTTCTTTACCCACCGCCCCATCCCCAAAATTTTACAGATGCTCATTCACTCTTTTTAACCTCTGTGCAAGTAAATTCATGTTTCTGTGTACGGTATTTGGTCCCAAATGTGAGGGTGATACAGTTTACCAGCATTTCAACAGCAGCTGAAGCAGCCAGTGACAAATGGATGTTGAAGCGCAGTCAAAGCAAGCAAGCTTCATATCTGTAATTGCAAATGGTAGCATGGGAAATGTGATTTTGAAACAACAGAAGAAAGATTTATGTCTCTAATGAAAACAGCTCCAATGTCAGACTCAGCACAACTTCCCAGACAAGATAAAAACACAAGAATTATCTCCAGAAATTACTCAGTGAAGAATTCTGAATAACAAATGCAGTTGAGAAAATTGCTCAGGCAGTTTGCAAATAGGAAATAAAGGAGGACACAACAGATTCATTAATCACTATGATTTATGCACCTAGCTTTGCTAGAACTGCTAGACTGTAAATTAAAGCACAGTCAAGAGTTCTTCCACATTGTTTGGTCAATGAACTTCCATCCTGGTCTGGGGCACTGCTGGTTTTGGGCCAGTCCTGCCAAGCTCAGCAGCATTTCTAGGATCATGAAGAGCCAACACACAAGATCTGGAGAGTCTTCAGGAGGAGCATTACAGCCACTGATTTTTGTCTTTGCAGCTGAAAACTGAAGGTCTGCAAGACATAACTGCAGGCACTTAAATCTTGTCTGCATAGCCTCACCTAGATAGTGACCAGAAGGATAACAAAGCTTGTTGTCTGGGTGTAAATAAATCTGAAGATTGCAACATGAGTGATTATTCCGGATTCTTCCCGTGCTGGGCATGTCCTAAGTGCCCATCTGCAGAATGCCCATGCTGGGACAGGCTGTGAGGAGAAAGTTTGGAGACAGAGCCATGAGGACTATTGAATTTCTTGGCCTTGACCATCCTGTCCATGTGTTCCAACTCTGCTCCAGGACTGTGTCTTTAATTAATCAGTGGCAACTTAAGACAGAAGTTTGTGATATTTAGATTCATATTAAGAAAATTTATGATGTTGCAAGAGTCAGGAATTGGGCAGGGTTTAAATACTGCTTCAGAGCCACAGGAACACAGAGGCACCCAGAGCCCCAGAGCCTCTCCTTGTTGCATTTCCAGATTGTGTCACAAATCCCTAAGGTTACAAAGAGGGAGAACACTTTTCATGCAAAATCTGCTTCAGACTTGCATAGCTTTGACATTGCATATGTCAAAGAAACACAGTTATTCTTAGCAGGGATTAGAGTCAAACCTTTTTTCGCAGCTAGCTCTCCCAGCCTGGCCTGAGTTGCCCTGCTGAGACCAAGCATCCCTAAGTAATGACAAGGAAGCAGCCAGACACCCACTTGCCCAGCTCATGCTGGGTGCTGCCAGACCCTTCAGGCATCTTGGGCCAAGTCTCTGTCGTGCCTAAGAGCTGGAGTTTAACCTTCCTGGTGACCTAACCATGGCATCCCCACAAACGAGGTGTGCCCAGGGGCACTAAAGCCAACCAGCCAGCCCATTTCTTTCTTTGCTGAATGACATCATTGTCCCAGCTGGAAATGAAGGTGACTTAATGCCTTAGGACCCGGGTAAAGCTCTGTAACCTTGCTGCAGCCCCATTCAAGCACTGTTCCCAACCCACTGGGGCAAAGAGGTCTGTCCTGGGGATGGTTCAGTCCAATATATTGTTAAATACCAACAATTGCTAAGGACATTCTGGCAGTGAGCCCCTTCTCCCCCTTGCTGCCTCCTCACGCTTCCTGGACTCAAGCTGTGCTCCACTTCAGGTCTCCCTTCCCAAATCCCTCAAGGTTACAGCCAAGAAAGGAGCATCCCACCTTCCCCAGAACCAGTATCCTTTACCTTGCTTGAAGAATGTGCGTCATCCATGTGTTTTGAGGCTGAGGCAGAGCCCAGAGCCTGGAACCAGGCTGGGTACTGTGAGCTGGTGATGTGCTGAACCAAGGCAAGGACAGACAGGCACCCCAGCAGCATGTCTAAGCTGCAAATCAATGCTGTTTTTAAATACATCTTTCTCATCCCCCATGGAAATGCTGTGTCCAAGGATCCTCTGCAGTCCTTTAGAACAGCTTTGGATTCCATCACCACATCCCTCCACAGCACTCACTTTTAAACATGACCCCAAGACCTTTCATCACTTAAGAAACAGAACCTGAGATTTTCAAAGTAAATGACATTAATAAATTTCCTCTGCAGGAGAGGAAAGGGTGAATCCTTCACAAAGCTTAATTACTGGTCTGGAGCTTCATGACTTCACTACCAACCTTTCACACTCCTTTTTATCAGGTCTGATCAATCTCAACCCTCCATTACCCTCCACACACACACATCATGTAGAGCCCAAAATGACAGACTGTCTTTCAGCCTAACTATTTGAGAACAATTTTAAAAGAGTTTTTTTCTCCTCCAGAGGAGGGAAAAAATACAGATCATGCACGAATGAACCTCCACCATCAGCTATCAGCTGGCTGAGGAATGGGGTGATCTCACAATGCACCCCGGCAGCCGCAGCTCAGGTGATACAGCTCAGCATTAAAGCAGAACTGTAGAGTGCTGTCTGTACTTGAGCATATAAAACACTCCCCACCAAATCCAGTTCAAAAATAGGTAAAGCAAAATGAAAAGGGTGCAAATGACCATGAGCAAAGCAGTAAATCAGCTGGTTCTGGACTCCTTTCTCAGCATTACTGCAATGTGGCTGCTGAAACAAAATGAGTGTATTGAATTAGTGCAAGTGGAAAATTGGTTCTTTGACCAAAAAGGGAAAAAAATAAAAACAAAGAAACCCCCAAACAAACAACAACAACAACAAAAAACAGGGGAAGGAGGGAGCTGTGGGAGCTGTGTGGGCAAGATTCTTTAAATAATCATGGGGGTTTTTTCCTTAATTGGAGAATTGGAAAAATAAACTAAGAGTTTGGCAAATTTTCGTCAAAACATTTCAATAGCCAAAGCCTAAATTCTGGCTTTAGTTCACTCTACCAATGACGATACCCTCCGAAAAATGTCAATATATGAGAAAAAGTTATTGTTGTTTTCATTTTCCACAAAAAAAGTCTCATCTTCAGCGCAACTCTCATTTCAGTCTGTACTGGTCACAAGCTGGATGGGCAGATATTTACTCCCTTAAATGACTCCCCTCCACTAAAATCTGCCTGGGGAAGGAAGAACAAGACAAGGAAGTGGGACAATAAAGGAGTCACAATGAGGGGTAGAAGAAAAGAAAAGAGGATGGAAGTGCTCAGCAAAGTGACACAGAGAGAGAACAGGAAGGGTGAAAGGAAGAACGGTGTTATTTTTTTCTCCCCCTTCCATTACAGAAAGTTTAATTTCCTTTTCTTCATCTTCATTTTTGTAGAAAACCCCATATGTTTATGATTTTAAGTGGTAAAGACAAAGCCTGGGAGAGGCAGAGAGTAGAGTTGCATGAGGTCACAGCCTGTTTCATCTCCCAAACCCGAGCCCACACCGTTGCCCACACTACTTTAGATTTTGCTGTCACTGAGGTGCTGTCCATTAGCTTTCTAAGCAGCCTTTAACAAGATAACAGAAAGGCAGAGCCCATGCTGCTCTTTGGGGAGCCAAAAGAGATCTAATATTTTCAAAATGCCTACCCACATACAATAGTTCAGAGAAAACCTGTTTGGAAACAGAGGGTTCAGGAGTTGGAAAATATTTGCAGAAGAAATAATTTTCCATAGTACATTTCTTTCAGAATGCAATGGATAAACAGCAAGCCTCTGTTGAAGGAATTAAAGAAGAAAGTTTTACAGACACCTAAAATGGATTCATGCCCTATTTTGTTTGCAAAATATTGGTTTTCCCCTGAAAATAAAGGTCCATTTGTAGTGCAGGTACTTAGCCTGCCTATAGCATTGACTATTTTTTCCTTAATACCCCTATGCAATTTATCCCTCAAAGTGTCCTTATCACAAAACCATCCAGCCATGCAGAGGAGCCCATGAACTGTGGAGGAAGACAAACACAAGAGGTGGTCCTGCAAAGTTTTCTTGGTCCTGCCTGCACTGCTGCCAAAGGAACGCCTCTCCAAGCTGCTAGCAGAGTTTGGTGGCTGTCAAAGACTGAACGCTTTCTGGGTTTTTCCCTGGCCGAGCTCACAAGCCAGAGGCAGCGCAGCCACGTCTCCAAAGCGTCCTCGCCGCTCAGCAGGCAGCAGAGGAAACACAACGGAGAATCTCAGAGCTGGGTGGGAAATGCGCTTTTTTCCCTCTTCGGGCAGCTCACACCAGGGAGCCTGATCTATGGCAAAAGCGTCCCAAGAACAAAGGAGGCGGAAAGGGCTCAGTCCAAGAAGCTTTTAATCCGGCAAATTCAGGAACTAGACTGGCGAATGCAGCAACTGGACTGACCCCGAGAGGGGCGTGGAGACTCTTTTTCAAGCGGGGCGGTAACAGAAGAGGAACCAATGAGGGACAGGGAGAGGGGAGGACACAACTGGGATACAATCCAATGAGGGAGTTTGGGAGGCGGGGTTGTAACACAGAACAAATGCAGAACCGAACTTGGCAGAACTTTCCAGACCAAGGGGAAGAGCAATCTTCAGGGTGCCACCCAGTGGGCTGCGGCTTATAATCAGGCTAAGCCACTCCCACAAAAGACTCGGCTGGAATACTCCTGGACAAGTGGCCGCAGCAGGGCAGGGTGTTCCAGGCATGGAGTTTGCGCCAGTTTTTTCAGGACAAGATGGTTATAAAACCCCTTTGCTGTCCAGCTCGGGTGGCTCGCGGAGCACGTGGGTGGAATGTTGGCTCTGTCTCTGCCTTGGCCCCCCGAGCACATGGCAAACACCCCGCAGGGCGCAGCGGGCTCCTCCGGGGCACGGAACGCTCCCTGCTCCCGAACGCGTGGCCAGGAGCAGCGGCGAGCTGCGGTCACTGGTGCCGAGCTGAGCTGGGTCACCTCCCGGCCACGCCTGGGGCTGGGGGAACACAGCAGGCAGCAGCCTCTGCTGGGACACCAGCACCCCGTGCTCTGCTGCAACCCTGGCTGGATTCCAGGCACCCACCAATGCCCCTTCTCACTTCCCTCCACAGCTGGACAGAGGAGAGGAAATATAACCGAGGATTCATGGGCTGAGGCAAGGGCAGAGAGGGATCACTCCCCAGATACCATCACGGGCAAAACAGGCTTGCATTGGAGATATTAACTGACTTAATTCCTAACAAGGTCGGAGCAGGACAGCAGAGAATTTAAATAGAACCTAAAAAGATACCTTCCCCCTACCACTTCCTCCTTCCCAGGTCTACCTCGTCCCCTCCCGCAGTGCTGCAGGGAGACAGGGAATGGGGGTTCCTGTCGGTTCATCACACGTTGTTCCTGCTGCTGCTCAGGCAGAGGAGTCCTTCCTCTGCTCCACCACGGGGTGCCTCCCACGGGAGACAGCTCTCCATGAGCTCCTCAGTGTGAGCCCGTCTCACAGGAAACAGTCCTGCACAAACTGCTGCCACGAGGATCACTCTTCCACAGGGTCAGTCCCTCAGGAACAGGCTGCTGCAGCCTGTGTTCCCCACGGGGTCACAAGTCCTGCCAGCAAACCTGCTCTGGCAGGTTTGGGCTCCCATCTCCATGGGCCTGCAGGTCCCTGCCAGGATCCTGCTCCAGCACAGGTTTCCCATGGGGTCACAGCCTCCTTTGGGTATCCCCCTGCTCCAGTGTGGGCTCCTCCAGGGGCTGCAGGAGGCTCTCTGCATCCCCATGGACCTCCAGGGGCTGCAGGGGTGCAGGGGAATCTCCTGTGTGCCTGGAGCAGCTCCTGTCCCTCCTTCCTCACTGTCCTCAGTGTCTGCAGAGCTGTTCCTCTCACATGTTCTCACCCTGCTCTTCTCCTGCCACAACTACAGTTGCACAATCACTTTTATTTTTCTTCCTCTTAAATCCATTATGCCAGAGGTGTTACCACCATCCCTGATTGGCCCAGCCTTGGCTGGTGGTGGGACCATCGTGGATTCTGTGGTGTTAGCTCTGCTGGGCATGGGGCAGCTTCTCCGAAAACCCCTCCCTACAGTCCCCTCTGCTACCAAACCTGGCCACACAAACCCAATACACACCAACAGCCAGGATGGTCCTGCTCAGAAACCAAGTGGTGAGTTCTTCTGTTGAGCTTTGAACAGTCCTTCAGCAGCTGGAAACCTATGTCAGCACACAACTTCTGGTATCTGGAAGTGGATCAGATCTGGACTAAGCCATGCACTTTTAGAGTCATAAGGCCAGGCCACCATGCCTGGATCAAGCAGAAATCTTCTAAGCAAACTTACTTCTGATTGAGTGGTTCCAGACTGCAAACCATAAAAACTTAAATCATCCAATTGGACATAGAAAAAATTATGGGAAATGCTTTTTAACACTTTACCAAACCCCCTCGTTATTTAACTGCATTTTCCTCCCTTTTTTTCCCACAAATATTGCAGATGAACTTACATTTCCCAAGCAGATTTCAATAGGTTTTTATAGAAAGTGAATTTACCGCTCCTGACTGTGGGTACTCTTGATGGAAATCTCAGGGTTGCACTCATGTAACCATGGAACAGAAATGATATTTTGACTATCTAAATGCTCATAGGCAGGCTACAAACAAATGATTATTCACAGAAATTAGGGGCAGTATTATTTCAAACAACAAAGACATTCAAGAACATCCAGGCAGGCTCGTAGATAGTTTGCAAACAGATGAAAGGCCAAACACTTCCATTCAGCTACTTGCTGTAGATTATTCACGCAGCCCTAAAAACAGTCTCCATGAGCCTGCATCAGATGCAGTCCAAAACTGGGATGGTGGTGAAAGCTCCCACTCTATCATCATGAAAACCCAGAGTTGAAGCTTTTTTTTTTTCCCCCATTCATTTCTACCAAACAAAAGCAAAAGATGGGATTATCTTCACAGAGTTTGGTTTGGAGTTGCTTCATTTCAGTGGTATGCAGATATTTTCCCTGTGGTTTTGAAGGGTGACCAGGAACACCTGTTGACTTTACAAGAAAAGCAAAAAAGCCCTGCAAAGCTGTGTTTTTGTTTGGTTAGGTTTGGGATTTTTCATCCTCTGTCTGTTTTTTAGGTTTTGACAGCAAGCACAGTTTGCAGGGAACATTGTTTGGAAGCTGTTAAAGAGCAGTAATTGCTGCTGATGGGTGGCTGGTCGCACAGGGGATGATAAATGGTCTCCCAGTGGCTGCACTTAATGCAGCCACCAGGCTCTGGGCCAAACACCCTCAGCGCGTCTCAGCCTCCCACCAGCACTCCTCAGAGGTGGCACCCGCCCCACAGCTGTTCCCCCTTCCCGGCTGGTGCCATGAAACCCTCCCACACCGCGCTGGGGCCTCGGCCAGCTGGGCTGCACACCATGAGCACCCCTCGAGCAAGAGCAGCAGGCACTCTCTCGTGAGGCAGGGAGCTGGAACGAGCCCTGCCAGCCTTGGGGTGCCCAGCGGGGCTGCTCTCACTGCGGGAAGCTGGGGAGATTGGTCTCCTGGGTTCAAGAACATCACCTTCACCCTTGATAGTCAGTCTGGCTAAAGAAAATGTTTGGGCTGGTGGTATACACTGCTATTCACCTTGAAATGCTCCTGTCTTCCTCCTGGAATTGCTGGTCACATCCTCACATTTTCCAGGACCGAGAGAGTGGTTTGGTCTCCTTCAGCTCGGGGGTTTCCAGCAGTAACTCACCCACATGACTGTCATATATGGGTGGGCTTGGGAGCTGGATGGCCACACCCCCATAGCCCTGGACGCAGATCCACACCATCGCTGTGCCCTTCAGCCCAGAGCAGTACAGCTGCAGGCCTGCCAACAGTGCCCGGGGGTCTGCCCCTCAGTGCAGGGGATATGTAGGGCATGGGGGTGGAGTCAAGGCTGCAAGTCAGCCCTACAGAACTTTAATTTGTTTTTTGGACTGGCATGGGTGAAATTCAAAGGCATCCTTGGTTGGGTTGGGGTTGGCTGGACTGGGGTGAAAGCAGTAGAGCAGTGGTGAAGGGCTGGCAGAGTTGTCTTGCCTCAGCCAGCTCCTCTGCCAAGGGAGCGCAGCATCTGCAGAGCACTGGGAAAAAAAGCTGCTCACTCCTGTTTATCCAAGTAGCCCCTCTGTCTTTCCTCTGTTTTCCATACAGCTCACTTCAGTGTTCCCACTTTACCTGTTCTGTGGGAGAAACCCCTGCTAGTTCTCCATACCCAGGAAGGAATGCCATGAAGCTGTTACTCTCTGAGGGACGAGCTGCCTGCCAGCTCAGGCAGGAGTGCCCACGAGGATTTTAGCCCGTGGGCTCAGCTGGCTCAACGTAAGAGAGCTGCTGTGGTCCCCTGAGGAGATCTGGTGTGCTTGCAGGGAAAATCAAATTGCATTACTATAGATGGGACAGGGGCTTCAACGTCCCCCTTTGCTCCCACCAGCACTTTGGAGTTCTTACTGTCCCCCCAGAACAGCAATTGCCCACAATGGTCATGACTGACTTGCTCTGATCAAGGGTGGAACCTCTGCAGGGAGTTCTATCTGTCAAAGCAGCCACACTTGCATGGATGCTACTTACTAAGGGTGGAAACTGTCCTGTTCAGTTAGGTCACAAGTGTACACAAGCCAGAAGCTCACGAGCTGTTCCTCGGGTTTATTACTCTCTGTTTCAGAAGAGAGGGTGGTGGTAGAGGCTGGAAAGTGCCCCGTGTGCTCCAGCAGATCAGACAGCTCCATTAGAGAGCACGATTGCTTGCTCTCCAAAAGGTCTTTATGAACGATGGAGCAGGATGTGTTAAAAGCATGTTAACTTGCTGAGATTCCTCTTAAGTGCCTGTTAGAGCCAGACTTTTACCAGCTGGCCTGTATGAAAGAGAATCAAATTACATGCCAAATGGTGTTTAAAATCATAGGCAAGGCAAATACATTTTCCAGTAGGGGTTGTTCTCTTCACTCTCACCTATTGGAACAGGCAAACCAGTTTTAGCTCAAGTTGCAGGATGACTGTATCAAAACTCAGGTTGGGACCCCATAGGGGACAGGCTCCTCCTTCACTGCAAAGAGAAAAGAGAGGGAAGAAGTGAGGAAAACAAAAAGTGAGCTCACAGGAACATCATGTCTGATGCCTCGGGCTGGGGCTTCACCTCCTGCCCACCAGGGACACAGGAACTCCTTTAGCTCAGGTAAGTCATGGACATGTAAACAAACAAAACAGACCCACCTGAAAACATCTCAGACCCTGAAGTTCTGGGATAAAGAAGCAGGAAATGTTTTTCATGACATATATTGCCAAAGTTGGTTCTTAGCTTGTTCTGTTTTAAAGTCATTATTTCTTAACTATTGCTGTCCTGAACAACTTGCAGCCACAGAAACACCATCCTCTCCTCTGCCTCTTGGCCTGGAACATGAACAGCTTTTGTTGAATCAGGGCTGGGCACACAGGCTGCTCAAACAGAAAATTCCTTGGAAAACAGGAAGTTTCCGAAATAAAGTCCTAATTGTTGTTGGGGAATAAAAAAATCTGTTAACTTGAGAAGCAAATGTTTTCACACAATGACTGTCACAAATATGAAAGCCTTGCAGATGAAAGCTAAAGCATGTTCGGTTTTGACCAAAAGTATTTTATGAGTAGTAAGACATTTTCTAAAAAATATTCATTTAGCTGAAAGGCTGATGTTTCAATCAAAAAATTAACAGTGAAGCAGCCAGGCATAGAAAATTCACATTACACTCCAACTATTCTCCTTGTGTGTCAACAGAACTGGAGATAGAGTAAAATGCCCCGGAAGGTCAGCAGCAATAGGTTAAAATTTAACACAGGGAGGCTGTTCAGGAGCTGCCACACAAGAGGAACACCTCCCTCCCCGGGCAGCACACACCTGCTCTTTGGTGGCAGAGCCAGTGCCAGGCAGCAGGATGTTTGGGCAGTTTCAGAGTAATAGAATTACACTGAATAGCAAACAGGTTCAGACAATGCAGACCAACTCTGTATAAGAGTTCGCCTCCTCCTCCATCACTTTTTCCAGCAGAATGACAGCTGTCCCAGGAATGTGGTGGGAGAGCTGAGTTTGGGAGCACAGCGTCACAGGGACAGGCTCTGAGTGCTTCAAAAAACTGCACGGGCAGCATAAAGCACTCACCCGGGGAGCCGTGCGATCCTGCCGAGGCATTCCCACTCCAGCGGCAAGCTCAGGCTCCCCGGGGAGAGAGGAAAAGGAAGGCGACCTTTCTTTCCCAGCTGCGTCAGGTCTGCTCCCTTCTCAGCTGCAGGACTGAACGCGAGGCTCCCTCTGCTGAGTCTGCCGCACAACTGATGTCTGCAGCATCCAGCACACCCGGGGGTTCCAAAACCTTCATCTCGCCCTCCAAGCAGGCAGCAGCCAGAGGAGGACCTCTCACCCTTCTCCTCCATCAGGGGAGAAAGAGCTGGAGGTGTAGAACAGGACAAAGCCGGCACTGGGGGAAATTTTCCTTGGATAAACATGTACGTGTGCATGTACAGTGCTGTGAACACTTGCACATCCCAAATTCGTGTTAAACATCACTGGTGCGGTTCCACTGAAGGACGAAGCTCAGTCAGCCTCCCTGCCTGGGCTGTGGGACTGCCAGCAGCTCCTGGAACACCCCTCTGGTCACCTGCAGAGATGCTATTACCAACACAGTCATTAAACGACCCCTGAGTTTCAAAGCAGATTTTGGAGGCTTCCGTATCATATTTAGAACAAGTATTGTCCCAGATAGAAGCTGAAACATAGCATGAACTGGCAATTTTATTTTGTGATTCTTCCACGTTATGCCAGGAAAACGTTAAAGAAAAGTAAGAATGAGCTGCTGTACATGCTGAGCTCTTTTTCTCCTCACTGTTATATTATTCCTCATTTGGCTACATTTCATAAATGTACTCTTGTGGTCTCAGAGCCTTTTATTTCTACGTATCTTCCATTTCCACCCCTCTCATATCATAGCTTTTCAAAGCACAGTCCTTTCCCATCACTAAAAAAAGTGCCTTCCCCTTCTCAAAATACATTTTTACCTTCCCATAGCCCTGAAGTTACGCCATCCTTTGCCTCCTCCTTTAACCATGCCCAGGATTTCTGATTTCCATTTCTACCAAACAATCTATCTAATCTCTGTAAGGAAAATCTCATGCCTAGGCTTGCCAGGAAATCCACTTGAGGTGTTAAGCCCCGCATTAGATCCTTTCTCTCCTTAAGTCAAGCATTTGGTACCCACAAGTTAAGTGGATTAATCACATGCCTTCTATAGGATACAGCACAAAACAGGAAAGCTCCAAAATACTGCTGCTCATAAGGGCATTGCTGCAGAACCCCAGATTTCTGTGACCTCCTCTCATCCCTCACACTCAGAAATGTCAAGGTGCATCTTTTATTATTTTATGAAGGCTATTTGAGCAGATTCATCATTGGTTTTGGACAAGCTTTCTGACACCTCTGTTACTCAGCTCCAGACCTTCAGAACTCGGTGCTGCAGCAGCAGACTGCCTGGAAGTCAGGCAGGTATCCCCCTCAAAATCCATCAGCACGGCCCCATGACCAGAGAGAAGACTGGGAGCAGCCATTTTGCCCACTCCCTGCCCAGGCTGAGCAAGTCCCCTGTCTCTAGCCCTCCCTCACTGTGTTTCCAAAGCATGCACTAAGTTAAAATGCCAGCTGTGGAAATTTAACAGTAAATAGTAATGCCCTGTCTCCGTATTTTGCCACCACAGTAACAAGATAGCAGAAAATATCACAGTCCCTGAGATATTTATACTTCTTCCCACAGCGCAAAGTATATCTATATCCTAAAAAAGAGGGAGCTGAGGCACAGGAGGATTAAAGGCTATAGTTAAACCACCTACCAAGGCATCTGTAAGAGACTTATATTTCTGTGATTTGGAAGACTGAAGGAGTGTTTAGACCTCCTGTTCCCAGGGCTGCCAGGCCTTGGCTCCCCACAAGGAGTCATTAAAAAGATGTAAGAGTTGTATTCTATTCCCTTCTCTGGGTAACTTAGCACAAGGCAACACATCTCACTCACCATATAAAAAAATTGCCTCCTGCTTGAAGAGCAGGAGCTGTGAACTTCTCATTGCTCCTTTTTTAGCCCAGACCCCAGAGCTCATCTCCCAGCAGCCACAGCTGTACATGATTCACTGCAGATAACTGGAGAGCACTGGCAGGAGCAGATCCAAAATCCCATCTGCCTCTCAGTCCATCACTGCCACTGACATTTCATTAGCTCACCACTTCAGGAACAGGGTTCTGCACAACTGAATCACATCCATTACCCTGCTGCAGGCAGCCACCTCCAGCCCAGAGCAGGGCAACTTGATTATACCTGCACCCATTCAATTACTTAGTCTAGATGTCTAAAGATACTCACCATGGGCTTCACAGCTTGTTTATGAAGGCAGCACTGCCCCCTAAATACACTTACCAGCTGTCTTTCCATGCTGGCAAAGCAGTTGCAGGTCAGTCCAAGGAGGATAAGAACACAGACCATGTACTAATGTTGGGTAGAACACTGCACTGTCTTGGGACCAATCTATTTCCGAAGCACCAAAGACAAATAATTTTCAATCCCTTCCAATAAGATTGCCCATCATTTCCATCTACAGAGACTCATGCCTGACAGGCCATGTGCCTCTACACAGATTTCAGGCGTATTGACTAAAAAATCTACCATCCAGTGCAAGTGGAAAGGTGGAGTTTAACCTCACTCAGGTGTAGGCACTACAACCTTTTCGTGCTTTCTAAGCCAAGTTCACAGTTTAAGGGAGAGCTGAACACTGAAAGAGTAAAGTCTGCAGTGTTAAATCTACAGTCTTCCATGGGAAAAAAAAGTACAATCACCAAAAAAAACCACCAGTCACCAAATCTACCTCATTTCACAAAAGAGCCCATTAAGGATACTTCCTTCCTCTCCTCTGCCGTGAGGTACTCACATGCTAAATGATACACTGGAGAATGTACAGGAAAAAAGGTCAGACAGTATTAACAACAGGGGAGACATCTGCCTCGGTTTTCCTTTCCTGAGGATTTTAAAATTCTCATACCTTCAGTGCTCCAGAGTACCAGCTGCACAAACCAACACAGCACCATCGACTTGGGCAAAACTTGGGTCCATTTCCAAACCAAGACTGGTATCAGCAGAGGTGTTTCTGCATGATGCTGGTTTGGAAGAAGAGAAGTAGCACCGTCATCGTGCTGAATTTCATCAGAATATGTAGGGCCTGGAGGAAACGGTGAGGTGGGACAGGTGATTCATGCCATGGCTCCAGCACAAGGTTTCCAGCAGTGAGATTTATCCTCTGTTCTTAAAGACAGTGCACACATGCAGAGCATGCACAGCAGTCATGTGGCTGATGTGCCCTTTCCATTTCAAACCCTAAACCAGCTTTAGGTGCAGCCCTAACTGTATATAATACTACCCATAATACACTTTAATCTGCTGCAAGTATGGTCCCTCAGCATGAACACACTTACATGCCTGGCCACTTCTCAGCAGAAGTGATACCCTGCTGGGGCTTCATTATTCCTCCTGTGCACTTTGCATCTGATAAGCACTAAAATCCAGTCAAAAACCCCAGAAAATTTACTCCTGCAAGAATAATCTTGCCCTCTGGAGAGATTCCTCATGACTGTTGGCTTGTTTTCCCAACTACAAAGCTGAGGGACAGGCAGAGGCAAGAGATGCCAAATTTTACCCTCAGATGTTGATGTCAGAGGGGTTTGTGTGTGAGGACAGAAGTCAGCCCCAAGCCTTTCTTCTCACAGCATGCAAGGTGTCTGTAGAGCCAGTCATGACTGACCGGCTGCTCAGCTACAATAAGACCAGCAGTGGGGTTTTTTTCTTGCTTCTGAAAGCTCAAGTAGAACTGAACTACATTGAAATGGGCCGGCATACGACAGTGTAAGTAAGAGCAGAGTCCAGGCCTCTTTTACAAAAGCAAATCCAAAAATCCCTCTAAAAATAGAGAAATGTGGTATGAGAAACCAGACCCAGAAATGCTACCAGAAAAGAGAAGACAGAGTGAAATCCAACAGCTTTGACCAACCTTCTCCTGACTGAGCTTTTTCTGAAACTCTTCATCTGCTGCACTTTTTCACTTAATTGCAAGACCGATTTTGCTCTCCAATACACTGGAGTCAGACCAAAGTTACTTTACTTATTTCAGGGTGGCTACACCAGACTTAGTACAGAATTTAGTCCCTTTTAACACATCCCCACCTCCCCAGCTGTCACCCAGCACAGTACATTTGTTTAATCTGCAACTGCTGTTGTCTCGACATTCCTTCAGTAATAACCCTCCTTTCCTGAAGTCTCATTATAGCAGTGCAGGCATCTCTGGCCCTTGGTGCTAGAAATGAGTGTGTATGTGTCAGATAGGGAAGATAAATGAGACAACACAGCCTCTTGAAGAGCCATCCCCTCCTCCAACCAGTCACTGCGAAGGCCCAAACAGGCAAATGCAGGGGGGAAATGGGTTTCAGGGAAACCTGGTCTTGGTTGGCAATATCATTGCACAGATTCAGTAACTCTGCATTGACAGTCTTGACTTTACCACCCTCTCAAGAGGAAATCATATTCCTCCAAAGGGCAATGACCAACCCAGTTAAGCTGTTACCGCTCTTTGATTTAAAAAATGAGGCTTCAAACTCAGGTGTCAGAGCGGGAGGAGGTGTAAAAAGCCCCGGTATGGAGATCGCCGTGCCTGGCGGCTCTCCCTCGTCCCTGCGGAGCAGAGGATCCGTGCGGGGATGCTGTGGGACACGCGGAGCATCCTCCGGGCGCGCAGAGCCGGGGCCGCGGGAGGGCAGCAGCGATTTGCGTTCCGGAACGCGGGAAGCTCGGGGAGCTTCATTTTCATGCCGGGAACTCGTTACAGACGAACCGCGCGGAGCTGCTGCGGGTTCTCGTCCCGGTGAGCGAGCGAAAAGTTACGCGGGAGCGTCGCTAAGGAGGGGTAAGTGCAGCCTTGGCAGGTTTCTGCTGCATCTCTCCTCTGGTTTCTAAACCCTTCCAGTCAAATTCCTGGTGGTGGATCCTTCTTGGCCGGGAGGCCAAGGGACAGGACAGGCCGGGACAAGGAACAGATCCCTTTGAACATCGCTTTCCCAAAAACAATCTGCCTATAGACAGTAAATGCAATAACCACCTGTGGCCACCGTTTCCTCTGTCTCTTTAGAATAATACATTTCCTTCTTGTACAGTTTTATTCCTGTGGAAATTTTCTCTGCCACGATTGTGAAAATCTGTTGAGAGGGTAGGGGAGAGGTGGAAGTCCCTCACTGTGCATCCTTTTTCTGTCCTTCGCCCAGGAAAGCTGAGGGCTGCCAGGGCCCTGCTGCAGCCATTCCTAAGAGCCACAAAGGTCTTGTGAGCTCTCCCAGCTCCAGGAGTTAAACCTGAACCTGTCCCAGAAAGGACTAATGGCCTGGGTACTCAGCTGATGCTCAAAGAGGAATTTACATCCTGACACAGGTGTCTCCTCACCAAATTCCCCTGCTCTGTGGGGTCACTCTGGGATCATCACTTCCCAAAGCCTCACTGCCCCCCGGGCTTGCCTCAGGGGGAGAGCCCGTGTCCCCACAGTCACCCCCACCTTCCTGCATCATCCCATCCTCCTTTGGCACTGGGATAGGGTGTGCAGCTACTGCTTCACCCAGGGCAGATGAAGGGTCTGAGTCCCGCAGTGCCACTGCTGACACTTCAAAGGGTGACTCCATGCAGGCTGCTCCCAGACAGAGAGGATTCAGACTAAGGGCTCGAGTGCTTCACAAATAACCTCAGTTCTTTGCACAGTAGGGGGGAAGAAATTACCATATCTCTGCAAGTAAGAAAATCTGGTGTCCCTAGTGAGTGACAGATGATGGTTGTTTTAATAACAGACACATATAAAGGCCTCACAGTCACTTTTAAAAGCAAATTCAGAGGTGAGAGGGAAAAAAAGCCAGTATGTGGCAAAACCTGGTGTCCATTCTCAGGGCTCGTCCAACATTTGCTGTATTTTTGTTTGAAATAAGTAAGTTGTCCCTTGCCTGTCATCTCCCCTCCCCCCTTTTTTTTTTCCAATGGTAAAGTTAAGCCAGAAAAGAAGTTGACTTTCTAATGACACAATAGGAAGCCTTGTGGCTGGAGCATCTCTCATATTCTCCCAGAAATATATTTCACAACATTCAATCCATCAATCAAGCGTTCTGCAAATGTTGAAAGTCACTCGTGTTTCCAAACTTTGTGTGCAGCTTTCTGACAGAGAAGTTGCTTGTTTTGCTGGTTGAGATTCACAGTGATGTGGGACTTATAAGTAGCCCATAAAGGCTGATGGATAAGCATGATATACCTATCAGCAGCATTATCAAGGATGCTGGGAGAGCATCACTCAGGGGTGGCTTATCAGTTGTCATAAGCAAGCCTTTGACCTCTGGGGCTCTGCAAGAATTGACTCATCAGTTCTCAACCCTGGAATAAGTTATTCATATAAACAACTTTAAGATAAAGCCTGACCTCATTTCCTTTGCATAAATCAAGCAGACAACTCCAGAGGAGAAAATGATCTCCCTCCTGAAATCAGGGGGAGACTTTTTAATGGTTTTAGTGAGACAGCCATCAGGGTCAAAGCAAACACACCTGTAGCACTTCTTGGGTGTGTTTTCCTTGTAAAGCCATGTTATTGCATCTTTTGGAGGGAACAGGTGGACCTGGTTTTCCAGTCATCAGCAGCAGCCAGGCTTGACCAGAGGACTGTGAACAAGGAGAGTTGGAGCACACGGAATTTCCCAAGCCCAATGCCAGATTTGCTAAACAGACTCCATCACAATACAGGCAAGTGTCTTCACGTTTAAAAAGGCAGCATGAGAAAGGAAAGTACATAGGATGAGGAAGTTATGGGGACCCCTGGCCCTCCTTCACCACAGATGAGATAAGGAGAGGATTTTCTGAAAAATATCTGAAAATAGCCAATGCATTAAATGAGAACATGGTAAAGTGTTTATGGGAATTTTTATATGAAGAATCTTGGTGATTATTCAAAAGAGCAAAATTTCAAAATTTCAAGACAGTCCTATTTCTTTATTTCTCTAGGCCAAGTGAGAAGCATGTTCTCTGTATTGGCCTGGGTGATAAGGGCTCAGTTCACAGCTCTACTATTTCACTTCCTTTTGCTTCTGTTTCCCAAAGCAGATTTTGGCAATCTATTTTACCATTGCTCTTGTCAACGTAGCAAGCCTCTCATTCCATTTTCAGCTGACACTTCAGCACCAAAGAGACTCATTACCTCCGCTGCAAGGAGGGCTTGGTCTCCACAATGCCTAGTTCAATTTTTGCTCACACGGTAAAATTTTATGTAAAAGCCTTAACTGGGTGAAAGAGGCTGAAGACTAAGGGCTACTGTTTGACAGGAGGTGGCAGAATGCTTTTATGGCTGCAGCAGGTCTGTGTGGTACAAGAGACAGCTTTGTGGTAAGATTCTGTGTTTAAATACCTGTCCTTTTGGGGCCCCTGCCCACGCCACTGAGCCAGGCTGAGCCCTGAGCTGCTGTGCCAAGCTGGAGCACACACTCAGGGCTGGACATGTCCCTGGCCTGATCAAGGGGTGTGTTAGGGCATGTAACACAGCAGCTAAAAACCAACTCCTCTCACCCTCCATGTCCCTGGGAAATCAGATCTGCTGCTGGGAAGAGCATTACATTTTGCAGTGTGGATGTAGAGCCAGTTTCCATCTCTGCAGCCCCTCAGGTGATGCTGCTATAAAGCGGGGTTGGCACTGTGGGGAACTAATCCTGCCTATTGATAAGCATGTTAAACTTGTAATGGGGACAGTTCTTCCAAGGACAGCCATGGAAGCCTGCAGGGATCCAGTCTTCTTATCTGAAGATGAGAGCAATTCATAAATTTGGGGTTCAGTGGGGGTTGTTTTGCCTTGGTTTGGTTTAAAGCAAGCTCACATCACCAGTTCTGCTCTATACAAGGCCCCCAAACTACACTGACCAAGTCTGAGCCAGTGGGTTCTCTGTCCCTATCGGGAAAGTGAAAGCACAGCTTTTGTTCTGCTGAGCAGGGGGCAGCCACCCCAGCAATCAAAAAGGACCTCCCATTCAGTCATGTTCAGCCAAGAGTGTGTACAGACTGAGATAATAGATTGTGACTCTGTCTTCCTTAGCACTGGATTATCCATGTTTGCTGTGCTTGCCATAGCTCCCTCTCTGTTTAGGACTCCCTGACTGGCACTGCCAGCAATCCTTTCTGTCCTCATCCTCTTGACCTGACTTTGACATCACCACATGGTTGGAAACTCTCTCTGAGTAAGAGGCAAAGGATTCACATCTCCAGGAATGAGTTCCACTTTAAAGCTGCTACAGATCTTATTGCTGCTTCTCAATGAATGGTTCGAGTCAGTCCTGCTCTGTTTCAAACATATGCATTAATTCAAGAATGCAGGAGCTGTGGCAGCTTCAGCCACAGAGATCTGACTCATCCCAGCTGCTCTCTGTGCATGTAGGTCGCATGGAATGACATCCATCAGGATGCACAGTACAGTATATTCACTCCGAGGGCCAGTGACTCCTGCTTTGCATGCAGTGCTTGGGGAGGAGGCAAAGTAAATGAGTTCATAACAAGCTTTAATTGAACAGAAACCTAGAACTCCTCCTACTTTTCCAAACACCAGTGAGAGTGAGTCATATTTGCTCCAGGCAAGTTGCGCATGTAAGGTGTCCCTGGAGCTTGTTATCCCAGAATTTCACTTTCTATTCATATGTCTGCTCAGAGCCCAGAGGGCAAAGGTCAGACCTTAGAGGGATCTGAGCACAGCTAAGAAAACATATGGCTTTAACTCAGCTGTGGGGCATTTCTCACTACTCTCTGAACCTCTGCTGGGATTTAAATAGGTGAAAACAGCAAACAAAACAAAAAGCCCTGCTCTTGAAGGGCTACCCTTTAGTGGCACAATTCACACTAAGGGATTCTTGTCCACCCCTGAAACAAAACCAGGCTGAAATGCAGCATTCTTAGAGAACCTGGAGTCATTCATGCACTCGTCATTCTCGAGGCCCTGAGCCAAATTCAGCTCCAGGAGAACCAGTGGTGAAGTGTTTAAGAGGTGGCAGGCTGGGCTTTGCCATGGGGCTTCAGTGGACTTCACTTTAACCCAGAGCAGATTCTCCTGATCAGAATTTGGCCCAGAGACATTAAATGGTGGATCCAGAACCACACCTCTGAGGCACCAACAGAGGCAGGAATTAAGGACAGACTTTTCCTGGTGCAACCCCAAAGCTGCCTCCAGCCCCCCAGGGCTGGTGACCTTTGTGTACCAAGCCCCAGAGCCTGATCCCCTGAATAAAATGGAAAACTCAGGATGACAGTTGGAAGGGACCCATAGGGACTATCAAAGCCAGCTCAGAGTCGGGTCCTATGCAAACATGACAATACTTTCCCCCTGCCTGCCCCTGCAAACACAGACTCCACGTGGAGTCGCACCCCAGGGAGTAACTCAGCCATAATGATCCCAATGCACCAAAGGCACAACACTCCAGACATTTTGATTTGCACCTATTATCTCTCATCCCTTCACAGGATTTATTTCTCTGCTCCCCCTCCCCACAGCAGACTTTCTGGTGGTGAACCCTTTTGTTACTAGTCAAGTGTCAGTTGGGGTACTTTCCATCTCTCTGTGGGTTTGTCTCTGGATTCATTGCCAGGAATAAAAGCATCTTTAATACCAGGAATGTGACAGGTGTCAAAAAAAAAAAAAAATCTGAGATGTACTTCCAGGTTTGGTCAAAAAAAACCACACAATAAAATCAGATCAACGCTGAATGAAAATTACTTCGCCCTGCAAAAGCAGTTCCAAAATAACCAACAGCAACTGTGGCTCTGGCAACAACTGACATCAGATTTGGAATAACGTGTGTTCTTTGGGACAAACTTGAGAAAATGCTTAGGTCTTGTCAGTGAAACAAGCCTCCAAACAATAAGGACTGATGTCTCAGGCTCTCTGGATATGCTGAATGAGATGTGCATCCTCACCCTCTTCCAGTTTATCAATACCAATATGATGTGCTCAGATTTTATAAAGGCTTGACCAGTCCAGCAAGAAGATAATGTGAGCAAAGCTCAAGAAAAACTAATATCACTAAATATTCAAGCCCTCATCCTTATGTCTATGTGGTGAGAAGGAGAAAGTGAACCCCAAAACAGCTGTCAGGGTTTTATGCCTTCTGTCAAAACATGGTGCATTTACAACTACCAGAGGTTCCACCCCTGAACTGGAGGAACTGAGCTGAGTCAGTCGAGCAGTTTCCATCTCCCTGGGCAGCACTTCCTCAACACAGGTGTCAGGCAAATTTCCTTCACCGTCCTGCGCTGTCAGGAAAACCAAGTTGGAAAGAAAGCAAAAATTAAGATTATCTTTCTCTAACACTGACAATCACAGGGAGGGAAACAATAAAAAAAACCCAAAGACCAACCATGAAAGACCCCAAAACAAAGCATAAAACCCAGCGTGCTGGGAAAAACCCAGCAAACTTTGAAATACACTGTGTGAAGTACCTGGCAATGAAGCTGGTGTATGGCCAAGCTGCCATTACTATTGCCATTCTCTAACAGGGCAAAGGTATATTGCAGGTGTATTTAGAAAGCCACACCCCCAGCCCTAACTTCATAAAATTATTGGTTTCTTTATAAAAATACCTTTCACTGAACCTCAGTACAATCCTTTTTCCAGGAGTTTTCCCAGCCTCCAATGCACTGAGCTCAGATGATTTTCTGAAAGCAATGCATTTTATTAGTTTAGAGACTTCAGCTCTATTTAGCATTTTTCCAAACATTTGTTCAATCTCCCCTCGATTTCAGGTGAAATTCTGCACCCACGCCATCCTCTGGCACAGAACCCCAGGAAGTTCCACCCACACTTTGAGGAACTCCCCCTTACTCCCCTTCTTTGTGTTCTGAACCAGGTTCCTTCATCTGATGCCCCCTTCCAAGTTCTTACTTTGGAAGATGAGCAGACAATTCCTGTTGACACTCTCCTTGTCATTCAGTCTAAAAAAATCTTCCCACAGCTTACCTATTTCTAGCTTAGTCTATTCTCTGTATAGAAGTTATTCTGTGTTTCTGACCTGATTCCCAGGGTGCCCAGTCCACTCTAAGTAATGTAACTTATAAGTGTAAAATATAGGAAACTGAACTACACCACGGTAATTCGTGTGAAAAAAAACACATTATTTCTTCCTTGACTGTATTTTTCAATATGCAATTGTACTTCTTCTCCACTAAAGACATCTAGTAAAAAAAAAAATTATAAAAATATAATTGGGGTTCTCCACTGAAAAATTAGGGGGAACAAAGGAAAATACCCAGCCTTTATCGGTCCAGTTTACCAATGCATTTCAAGTCAGAAAGACCAAAATAATAGAAATCCATACTGCAAACAAACTTCTTGCTTAGTTCACAGGCAGAAAGTTTGTCAGAACTAAAATGATCCCTTCCTTCCTTAAGCTTGCATTGTAATACAATTTTTGGAACTGCTGTAGTTCTGCGGGAAAAACGTTTGTGAAAGACTACAGATTAAGATTTGGGGAGGGTTGTTATTATTCCAACTTGCTTAATAAAGTGTATGTGACAGAGAACATAAGGCAATGGTGTCGGTGCCATTCCCCACAAAATAAAAAAGGTGCCCAATTTTAAATGGTGGGGGAAGCAGGGGAACAGACCAGGCTGTCGGAGTTTCAATATCCACACGGGAATTAAAGAAAAAAAAAAAAAAACTAAAAAAGAACAAAGGGCACAAATTCCCGGAGGAGGCTAGTTAAATATTCTCTCCACCTCGCTCCTCTTATTCATTCGCTCTGTTCCTTTCAATTGGCGGGGTCCCATGGCGACCATCGTGGGAGAAAAGCATCCTCTCCAGCCGCCGCGCTCGCCATGGCAACCGGCACGTCAGCGCCGGCAGCCNGGGAGGAGGGCCCGGGACTGCCGGGGGGCGGCCGCATGATCCGCATCCCACATGACACCGAAAGGAGCTGGGCAGCGGCCACCCCTGCCAAACGTCATCTTTTCCTCCGGTGAAGAAGAGGGGTAGAGTACCCCGTCCTCCCCTCAAGCGGCTTCGGAAGCAGCCGGGCAGAGGCAGCCGCAGACCTGGAGGTACCCCGGGGTTCCCGGTATGGCCGGGACCTTCCCAGACGCGGCTTCACTTGGGATAACCAGCAGAGCAAGGAGGAGACCAGCGGCTCTGGGATTATGCTTTGGAGCAGGTATGTGGATGGATAGGGGCTATGCTGAGCACTGCTGTAGCTAAAGGGGTAATTCTCCCTGTGGAGGTAAACAACGAGATCTTTTCCAGTAATTTATCTTACATGTATTTACTTATGTGCATTTAAATCACTTGGGGTTTAGCCAGCAGGACTCGTTCCTCAGGAGAAAATGTTCTGTGGGGCTTGAATTTTAAGCTTATTCTGCTGAAAGCAGGGGGGTGTGTAGAATTACTACAGAATAACTCCCTATATTTTCTGCACAAATCTACATTCTCTCTGTCTGTGTTCATTATCCTTCAATTATGCTACTTATTTGTTTGAAACAATCCCTTGACCTCATCGTTCAGTGAAAACAGAAAATTACGGCAATGGAGCAGACCAGTCTGCTCATCTGGTTTTTTCTGTCTCGAAATACATTCAAACAGCTTCTTCCTTCCTCGTGTTATTGCTCTAAGAACAGCTGCTTTTGCATTTTTCAGTCATTAATTTGAAATTATCCTTTCTGAAAGTGCTGTATCCCTTTTTCCGTGTGGGTGCCTGGGTTGAGGGAAACCCCACAGGCAGAGAAATCCTTGCTTATCCATAGCCAGCACAGGCAAGAGGGCTGTTCTGGTTTAGCTAATTCAGGCACAGACTCTCTAAGAATGCATAGCAATATTTCCCATTTATCCAGCTGGCTTCCAGCATGTCAAACAGTATGTTGGCTCCACTGAGTAATGGGGAAGTAAAGTTGCCTTCTGCTTTCAAAAGGCCATTTGTGTGTATGAGGCAGGATTCATAGCCAGTGCTTCCTGGCAAAGGTTTCCAGATGTGGTTCTTGAAGATTTCTATTAAAGTCACTCTTAACCACTTTGACAAGTGGCTCGGTTTGCAGAAAAACTGGTTGCCAATCCAGAGGCATCCTTAAAAGCTTGTTTGGGTGTCTAAATATGGAATTTTTTGAAATAAACATGGATTTTTATGAGTAAGCTTAATTTCTGATTTATTTTAAGCATCCTGGTCTCAGATGAGTCAGTAAGGGGAGGAATCTCTACACCTTAGACATATTTGGGGAGCTCAGCTCAAAGTAAGAGCTTGCAGACTCACTTCCCTGCAGCTCTCCTGTGAGGCCTCTCTTTGCAGAGCTGTGCAATTCCCACATCTGGGTCACACCATATGATCTCCATCCTCATTTTCTTTTGCAGCCCCACCAAGCATCCTCTCTCAGGTGTTCAACAGAGAGCAATTTCAGTCAGACAGTCCAGAACAAACCCCTAACTCCCTCAGGTGGAGTGTGCTCACCCTCCCCACTGCACAGTTCTCCCAGCCCCAAAACATGATGCAGTGCTTGTGTGTTTGGGATTTCTTCATTCCAGCAACTTCCATCTTTCCCTAGACTTTCCCCCTGGCAGGCAGCCAACACAGTTCTTGCAACTGGCACCCTGTCCACGAAGGCATTTCCAGTTCAGAGGCAATCAGCAGGCCAACACCTTGCCTCGGTGGCTTCCCCTAGGCTGCTTTTATCCTCCCCAAGCCTTGCTCAGCAGAGAGACTCCCCTCCCACAATCATCTCCACATCAGGCATTTCCAACTCAGCTTTGGGCTGTGCATGGCCCTCAGCCCTCCCAGCTTCTCCAGAAAGCTGGTAGAGGAAGATGGACATGCTCTCACTGATGGCCGCATCCTCTGGCAGAGGCCCATGGGAGTGTTGTTCTACTGCTCGTGCAGGTCTGCTCCTCTTATGCCTGTCAGATAAGTCCTCCTGGAAGCATCTCAGGCATCTCTGACTGTGAGCCACCACTGGCACCCTACTCTCTGTCACCGTGTCTGGCCGAGGGGACCTGTGCCATGTGAGCCCTGGTTCCATGTTACCAAGAAGGGTCAAGCGCCATGTGACAGGAACTCTCACATCCCAGCACCAGTGTTCGCACCAGTGCAAAGATCTTGTTGCCATATTAACTTCTTGTGTAACGAGAAAGCAGTTTTCACAAGATTTCCTGTCAAGAATTCCTTTCTACATAACCTTTTCACACAAAACCAACAACGAAAAAACCTCCCCAGGTTCTCCTAGGGGGAGAACTGGTGCTCTTTGCTGGTGAGAGGGTGAGCTAAGCTGCCAAAGTCCTCGCTGTAGCTGCTGGTGCATTTTCCCTGTGGGGGAGAGGACATTCAGTGGGAAGAGGGTGAGAATTTCAAGAGATGGGCAGAGAAATCAGCCAGGCGTGAGATTCACCACCACTTATCTGTCACCACCCACCATGGCAAAGCAGCCCTGGTAAGCACCGTGTTCCTCACACCAAGCAGAAGAATGTGCTGTGCTGTGGGCACGGCCTGGTGTTGCCAAAAATTAATGCAAGTGCGTGGGAGAGAGCATCTATATTTTTACCTCTGAATCAGGAAAGGGTACAGCCTAGCCATGCCCAAGAACAGACTCAACCCCCATTAGGGAGGACAAAAAGCCTCCAAAGTTGTATTTCAAGCTTCTCTACACTCTTCTTGGACAATTCCAGTAGGTGGAAGCTGTTGTGACAGCAGTGTTGGAAATTAGGTCAGTCCTTCTTCTGCTTGCTCCCACTTTTTCATGCCCCCACAGTCACACTGGGCACAGATCTGGGTTCTGCCATCATTTTTAGAACAGGGCTAATCTGGAGTTTTGCATACTGATCCCAGCAGGAGGAGGATAAAATCAGGCCCTAAAACACTTAAACCTGCAGGGCTGTCCTTTGGGGGCAAGAGTTACATCTCTAACAAGAGACTTGCAACTACTGCGTACCTGTTTGTAAACAGTGTGGTGCCCTCTGAGGGGGTGAGAGTGTCTATCTGGGTAACACTGAGCACAAATCTGGCTCATATTTTACCACTGTCTGTTCCTGGACCAGAGCACGATGTTGGGTGTGAGTGGAATCTGCAGTAACAGTGAGGGCTCCTTCTCAGTGCCAACAGAGAATAAATATCTTAAGGTTTAGGTGCATGAATAATTACTGGGTTTTGGCAACTTACCCGGGTTAATAGACCTACAGTGACTTCCTGCTGGTCAGTCTTAACCCACAGTAAATACGTGACAAAACACATTGCCTCCAGATGCAGGGAAAAGCCATTGCTCCCAGAATATTTAAAACCACAATGAACTTCAGGAGATAGCAACATCTGTTAAGGAGACTCGGCCAAAATGCAGTGACTTGTGACTTGTGTACAGGTTTGAATCCTGCTTGTTCATCAAAATCATACCTCGAGGATTTGCCCTGAACCCACTGCTGCAGATCAGAGTAGTTACTCCAAGTGTGAGCTGACAGACCCAGAAGCAATAGATGGACCGTGTTCTTGTTCCAGTTAGCTACTGCATGTCTCACTCCCTACTAAGCTCAGCTAAAAGGATGAAACGGAAAAAGGATTCTTCCTCAAGCAGCCAGTACAAGAAATAAAAATTGATTCCAATCCCAGCAGTTGTTGCAGTATTATATCCTTGTCCTCAGTTTTAATACCTTGTTAAAACAGTCAGAAAAGAACCTGGGAAGTCAAAGAAGGTCGATGGCAAAGAGGCTGCCTGGATGCTCTGAATTTCCTCCAGCCCACAGCAGAAAAAGCTCCTTTAGATTCATATTCGTGCAGTAGCAGAGTATAACATATATTCTTTAGATGTGCTGAATATTAGAATATTTCTTTCTTTTATTGATTCCATCCATATTTCCTGCTCCCATGACCTCGCCTCTCAGTACAGGCTAGGCCCTCAGATCCTGATGCAAGATGCAAAAACACAGATCAGCTCACACAATCGGTTCAGCTCAGAAGCTTTGACCATGTTGAGCTGTGTCCACACCGGCACTGAGAGCTCCACCCATGCTTACAGTCAGGTTGTCCTTGGTTATCCACGCCTCAGGACAGGGATCTCCACCAGCTGGGTGAAGCTAGAGAGCAGGCAGCAGCGTGTGAGATGTGGGTACAGATCTCAAAGCTTCACTGCACTCAAAACCTGTTATTCTCCTGATAAAATAGGGGCAGATGTTTCCTATCCCCACACCCTGGAATGCAGAGAGTGAGGAGGAGCACACTTCACCTCGGGAGATTTTCAGGCTTTGCTCAGAAGAGCTGTCCAGAGAATAGAAATGCCTTGGTAAGAGGAGCAGGGCAAAGAGCTGGGCAGTTTTATGAGCACTCGAGCAGGGAAAAGAACTGGCAGGAAAACCGTGTGCTAACAAAAGCATGTGCATCCGCATTCCTCCACTGGAAGCAGGAGGACTAAATGGCCTCAATATGCACAACAGCCATCTCTGCACAGCAAGGGACGGAGAGAGGCTGAAGGACTGTGCTCTTCTACAAAGGGATTTCTGCCATGGCACCATGCACGCACAGGGCAGTTCACTTGAGTTTAGGCAGAGTGGATGTCACCTCCTTGCATCTCACAGCCAGACAAAATCCCCCCTCCCCCATTCTGATTCAATTTACTCACACTCCTAATGTTGATTAAACTCAGTAAGATGAAGCATTTCTCTTCCAGTCCGGCAGCTTTTCCCAAGATACTCTCCAGAGAGGGAAGTTTATGGAGTAAATTACCAGCTTAATGCTTTTAAAATGATTTGCTGGATCAATGCTTGTCTGGTGTTTTTCAGCTATGATGCAAAGAGGTAAAATATGTTGAATAAAAAAGCCCCTCCGCTTGTGCTTAGGTCGAGTAACATACAATGATCTGCTTCTATAGCTGTATTTTTAATGCTGAAAAACACTAGCCGGGAAACAAAATGCCGTTTCTTTTGAGTAAACATTTTTAAAAATCACATTTACTGCATTCCTTGGTGAATTGTATTAGGTTTTGTTCTTCCAAATTGCAATGGACACTGCATTTTTAGGACAGTAAACATGCATACACACAGTGACTATGCCATATGGGCTTTGTGCAACAGTCAAGTATATTTCACAAAGGTTTTGTGTCTCAAATAGTTAATCTCTAAGTAACAGATCTGTTTTGGAGAGCTGTCAGCACGAAATGGAGTGATTTGGTTTCCAAACTGCAAATTAAGGTCAATAAAATGGAACTGTGGCACCAGGATATCCCTCTTCAATGGTTATGAGTCATCTCACATGCTCTTTCTTTTCCAAAGCTAATGCACAAAAAAGTAGGTTTTTAAACAGAAATACAGAAAGGCCTCATACCAGTTTTAAAAGGATTCCCACTCTAAAATGCTTGAAAGACAAAGTGAGATTTTTGGCACTGCTGCATGCATGCAGACTCATAATGACTGGAAAGCAGCCGTTCAGGCCAGTATTATATTCGTTTAAAGGGAAAGTTAATACTAGCATTTTTGTTAACTAAAAATGTAATTAGGCCTCACCTACTTGCTATACATAATTTTTACTTGTTGTTCTGCTAAACTTTTGCTTATTGACCTTCAGGGCAGAGGGAGTTGACAGAACTCATCACTGATTTTATGGATCTGATATTTGCAAGTTGAATGGTTCACTAAAACTTAAACCGTATTTCAGTAAATAATGCAGCAAACATGCTGGACATGGGAACTGGAGAGAAATAATGTAGCAAGTCACACAATCCCCAATTATTTGCATTCCAGATCCGTACAGAGTTGTGCCTATGCTGAGCTTTTTATGGTCATGTTTCCTTTTGGAGCATTAGTCATAATGCAGAAGTTCAAGTCTCCACTATAAAAATAAACTCATAAAAACCAGATTTGCTCGCTGAAGAAAAATATATGCTGGGCCATAGACACTCAGGTTCTTAGTATTAAATCAGGGCGTGATCCTGATCTCAGTGCCACATAAGGAAAATAGGCTTGAATAGAGACCATTTAAAATAAAAGAAATCAGTTTCTGGTCCATTTGAAGACAAAATTATCTATGATTAGAAATGCGGGAATCTCAAAGCACATTGGTTAATCAGATGACATTTTACTTTCTAGAAAAATAAAACAACTAATTGCTGTACAACCAGTGAAACCCAATGCTCGAGTCAGTTAAACTCCCTATAATTGCGCCTGTATTTTCACCTGTGCCTCGTAGGCAGTGTGCTGGATGACCTGGAATTTTTCCAAGGAAGAATCAATAAATACAGCATTACTTGCCCCTCTGTTTCGTGCCTCTCCTGTTCCACTCACAGCGAGGAAACCAGCACCACACAAGAACCATCTCTGCTGAACAGGGGCAGCTTCTCCCGCTCTCGTGTTGCTTCCTCTGCCCGCAAAGTTCCAGCACAATGCAGCTGGATACATCTCCTGGCATTCTCCTTCCTTTGGGCACCCACTGCTTGCTCTCCGTGGGGGTCACACACTGTTCTCTGCCCGGGGCTGCTCAGTTCCTGTCTTCTCCAAGGCGTGTTGGCAGGTAACCCAAGTTCTCCCGAGAACAGTGGGTGGGCTGACTCTTAGGCAAGATGCATCAGAAAAATAAAAAACAAAAAGCACCCTCTGAGCACTACAACCCTGTAACTATTTTGGGGTTTACCCACCTGCAAAACTAAATGTGTCAGGTCTGAACAGACAGGGAGAGCAGATTTGGCTCACAAGGAGAAATATCATGAGAACAGTGCTAGCAGGTCTGCCTATTTTAACAGCTTAGAAAGGCCATTTCATTCTTGTACCAGACTCCCAATTCTCTTCAGTACTGGTCAAGACATTTTATCTGATTATTCTTCTATGAAGCTTAATTTGTACAGCTGGCTATTTTTAAATGGCACATAGTTCTGCACAGCAAAAAGGGAAATTAAGGAAGAAAATTATCCCATAATGATCCTTTCTATCTAGTTAATAGGCTCCACATGTATTATTTTACTACAGATAATTCTAACAGGTAATTCAGCAGGTTGCACTGACAATGCACCCTGCCACTCTGCCAGACACAGCAGCCCAAACGCCCTGCCAACAGCTGGTGACCGCAGGATTTCTGCAGGGGAGCAGATCCATCCAAAGGAGGGTGGGGAAAGACAAGCAGGAGCCCTTGGAGAAATCAGGAATCATCCGCCAGGCAAAGCCACTAAGAGAATGATGAGGGAAGGCAACCAAGGATGAGGGGGAAGGCAAGGCCAGGCTGGGCAGCACCCACAGCCCTCCAGCAGAAGCGGGGACAAGGGACAGTGCTGCTGATGGTGCCCCTTCACGTGACACAGTGTCACATTAAGTACAGGCTCTAAAAAGCTAGAGGAAAAAAGTCTTCTATAACCACACCAAGCAATTAATACATCTTTTCTTCTTCCACATCTGACAGGTTTTTTGCACTGCATTATTGAAGGGGACATGCAAAACAGCACAAGAGGCAAGATCCCAAATTCATCCAGTGGCTCTGTGCTTTCAGGCTTCGCTCTGAGTAGGCAGACAAGGAGAAAATAATAGGTGGTAGATGCAGAGCTAGAGTAGGCATAGCAAAAACCAGCAGAGAAGCATTGATAAAAGCCTATGAGAAAGCAAACCTGGGAATTTGGATCACTTGGGAAGCTGAGGAGGATGGTGGTGGCTTTTCAAGCTTGTTCATTTGGCTTCTAGGATGAACTGTTTGGTCTTCTGCTCGTTGACTGGATCCTGATTTATCTTGCACATTATCAAGCTCTGGAGTTCAGCATTCTCACAGTAGACCCATAGAAAAGACTTTGTGTTTCTAGTGAGTAAAAGGTTTTGCATGTCATGACTGAAAGGACATCAGACAGCAGCAGGGTGTTTGCAGATGTACAGCCACTAAAATTAGCTATTTTTCCATTTAATCCGTGCAGCAGGCTAAGATCAACCCAACCATCCACCTAACTCAACACTGGAAACTGAAATCAATAAAGGCATTGTTGTCTCTTGCTCCTTAGAACAGGAGGTCACACCCATCACATTCTGTGGTGTGTCTGCCAGGAGGGTGCAGGAGAACAATTTCACACAGGTAACACCCTCAGGCAAACCATAATTTGCAAGCAGTGACATTTGACAGGTGATAGGTTTGGTGTTACCGGTCAGGGATGTTGTTACTCCACAGAAAAGAACAATGACCCAAAGTGCGCACGCACTCACACACCTCCCTAAGTCCTCTCACTGGGGGGTTCCCAGAAATTCTGCTCCCTTCATCCACAAGGGTCTAAGCATCACCCAAGATCAAAACAGTCACTCTTCCAGAGGTGTGGTGCTGGTGAGGGTGCTCAATCCCAGGAAGTCTCCTTGGGCAGCAGCAACCCAGCCCCAAGGGAAGGGCTTTCACTGCAGACATCCTGCTCCAAGGAAAGCCACACCAAAAAGGGAGCTATAACCTGGTCAGGTCAGGGCTTGTGGACATACATGGTAATGGTCCAGAAACTTCTCTGGACTGAGGCCTCTTATTACCAGGGCACCCTCTGTGTTGACCAAGGGGTCAGGCCCTTCTCATCCCCCCGATGAAGGCAGGGTTGGTGTCATGGTGCCCGTGCCACAGATGTGGAGTGGGGCTGTGAGGAACACCAGTGAAAGAGCATGAAAGGCTGGCAGCCACCACAAACCAGCCAGGGGATGGGTGGGATCCTCCTGACACAGCGTGTCATATGACCACAAAGGACCAGCTACAGTGGATCCCAGAAGCTGTATTTCAGTGTTAGCTCAGAAATACAGAACTCACAGTATATGTTTCTACTACTGAGAATATTCTTTTGTAGGTTAAGATGGGCTTTTCATATACACCTGTTCAAGAGAACCTTTTCTCTCCTCTCTGTTTGCAGCCTGAGCAAAAGACGTGCTTGAGTTTGCTCGCAGCATGGATAACAGCAGAGGTCCCGTTCTTCTCCCTACATTGCTGCTCCTGCTGCAGAACGTGAGCAGCCCTAAAGCCTCCACCCCTCGTGCTGGCTACGACATGGCAGAACCCCCACCCTCAGGAGCCGGCTCCAGCAGGAACCACTCTCTGGCAGAGTACGGGCTGAGGCCGGGGGAAATTGCAGCTGCCAGCATGGTTTGGGGAGCGCTGTGGCTGATTTCTGTCTTGGGAAACTTCCTCGTTTGCTTAGTGATCCACAGGAGCAGGAGGACACAGTCCACCACCAACTATTTTGTGGTATCCATGGCCTGTGCAGACCTTGTGAGCAGCGTGGGGAGCGCGCCCTTCCTGCTGCTGCAGCTGAGCTCCGGGCGGTGGATGCTGGGCAGCGGGGTGTGCCGGCTGGTGAGGTACATCCAGTACCTCACGCCCGGGGTCCAGATCTACGTGCTCTTCTCTATAGGTATGGATCGATTCTACACTATTGTCTACCCACTGAGCTTCAAAGTGTCCAGGGGGAAGGCCAAAAAAATGATTTTGGCCTCTTGGCTCTGTGGTGCTCTGTTTGCATCACCGGCCTGTTTTCTCTACGGCTCCAGCAGCGACCACCACTGCAACTTCTTCCTCCCTGATTCTTGGCAAGGAACTGCCTACAGTATCATCCACCTCCTGGTGGTGTTTTTGATCCCATCACTCCTCATTATCCTTTTTTACCAGAAAATCATTAAGTACATTTGGAGAATAGGCACAGATGGAATGACTGTCAGGAGAACAACAAATATTGTTCCAAGAACAAAAGTGAAAACCATCAAGATGTTCTTAATGTTAAACTCGATGTTTCTCCTGTCCTGGTTCCCTTTCTTCATGGTACAGTTGTGGCACCCACAGGAAACAGACTACAGAAAGAGCTCCTTGCTTTTCCTGGCCATCACCTGCATCTCTTTCAGTTCCTCAGCCTCTAAGCCAACCCTCTACTCCATCTATAACGCAAACTTCAGAAGAGGGATGAAAGAAACTTTTTGCATGTCTGCCATGAAATGCTACAGAAGCAATGCATACACCATCACCACCAGTTCCAGGATAGCAAAAAAAAATCATGTTGGTATTGCAGATGTTCCAGCTACAGCCAAAAGTGTCACCAAAGACTCCACCTATGATGCTTTTAACAGAGAAGCCAAGGAAAGAAAGCTTGCCTGGCCGATTCCATCCAATCCCCCAAATACGTTTGTCTAGTATTGTTTCACTGTTTTGAAAAGTTACTCTGTACCCCCAGAAGAAGGAGTTTTCTTTCCCTTTTGAACTAATGTATAGTTATGTATTTTTAACACAGCTTGGGGGGGGGGGGGGG
>WEIT01005204.1:441682-473448 GCA_013389985.1 Dryoscopus gambensis
AAATCTGTACATTCCATAAATACAGCATCAGTTGAATTTTAGTCCACTGATGTGCTGTTCAGTGTGGGATACCTCAGATTTTACTGTGGATTAGAAGCTCATGTTTTCTCATACAAATTCACAACGGAGTCATGTAAGAAATTCAGTTATTGACATAACTTATGGAGAAATTAATGCTCAGTGGCACAAAGAGCAGGAACTCACAAACTGGTGTTCTGCCCTGCTTACCTCCAACAGGGATTTCTACATCATCCTCTGTCACCCATGCTGTAACTCATGAGCACAATGAGAAGGACTATGATTCTTATTTCAGCTTTCCCTCTGCTTTCTCTGCATTCTGAGACTAGTCTCAAGCATTTGTTTCTTATATTAACAGTAATTTTATAGGTAAAATTTATTATAGAGATTATAATTTCTTGCAAAGTAGCAAATGGAGCAATGATCCCAAACCTTCTCCAGCTCTTCAGGAAAAACTAGATTCATTATTGAAGTAGATTAATCTTCACACTAAAATGTAACAGGGAAAGAAAAAGAAAAAACAATCAGTCACAGGCACTCTCAAAATTGGCCCGATTTCAGCTATCAAGAAAGAGGAAAGCTTTTTGAAATTTGTCTAATACATTAAAAAAATCTCTGATATAAGTTAAGATAGTATTTGAAAAGCACTTAACAGGATACTGATTCTTTGACAAACACTTATTACCAGATTATGAAAGCAGACTGTGATTATTTTTTTTCCCGCATCATTACAGAACGTTCTTAGTTAAGTGGTGAGTCAATTACATGTATCCACTACAGGATTCTGTGCATGCAGCACATATACAGCATATGAACAGACAAGACCTACTGCACGTTTTCCTTATGAAGCTGCCACTACCTGGTCCACCCTTGGGCTGCGCTCCCCAAAAGGATTGGTGCAACTGTACAGAGCTCAGCCCATCATCATCCACCCAGCTCAGTCTTACTACAGTTAACCCTAACAGGAGTTCTAGTGTCAGTGTAAACACCAAATAATACAGACAGCATTTTTTTAAGACTGGACAGTTTCCGAGAGATACCCACCTTTAGGTGGGCAAATGGGTCTGGCTGAGCATTAGATTTCCATGGCAAGTGGGAAAATGAGGCATTTCCAGGCTCATTTCCTTTCTTCAGTACTTGTTAGAGAGAACCAGCTGTGCTCACTCACTGGAGGAGAAACATCTGAAACATCTGTACTCAGCCTACAAGAGAGGGTAAGACTATACCACCCTCCATTATTTAGGGAACTAAATGAGACTCTTGGCCAGAGGACTTGGCTGTATCACTTCTGGGAGCCACCCCAATGAGGATGAGGAGTATAAGCATTAGGACAGCAAACAAACATGAACCACAAACACTTGACGGTTTTCAAGGGGAACTGCTGAACTTCAAGCTCCAAAATAAAGGACTCCCAGAAACCCAGCTAAGGCCAAAAAATGGTACACAGCACAATCTGCTAAGTGATGGAAGCCACAGAACTTTAATGAATGACTGCTGCTGGGAATCCTACATTTTGTAATGGACTACAGCATCTAGAGCAGACGGAAAAGCTGCATGTCACAGATTTTTGCTTGCAGGGCAATCAAGGATGATGGAGGCTGTAACATGCCTCCTGTCCATCTGCACAAAGCACAAGAAACCTGTCAGAACATGGATGTCACTATTTGTGGCACAGAGCTGGGCCCAGGCTTGCCAAACACAGCCCTGTGCTGACTAAGCCAAGAAGCAGGAAGCCACCATGACAAGGAACAGAAGAAACTGTTGCTTACCACAATGACAAATTCCAACTCTCCATTTCTTCCAGAGAAGAAACCTTTCTGCTGAGAGGCTTCTTGTTTGGTATCACAGCATGTGAAACAGAGAGAGAGGGAAGAAAGCCAGCAGGGTATTTCTGGCAAGATCAGAGCGGCATTTGTCATGTTACCTAGTGCTGGGCAGAGCTGTTCTGGTCACATACCATAACTCCTCTGCACGTTTTCTACATCCCTGATCCTGAAAGACACTTAAACATATGCATAACATTTGAAGTATGTTTCTAATTACAATACATTGTTTACATCTGAAAGTGGATTGTGTAAGACTAATTCTAATACAAAGTAATCCATGACACTTCTGGTATGATCATGTTATAAAGTCCAGCTACAAGGTTGGCAGAGTATAGTTCCGAACATTTGGCCTAGGGTTTTTCTTCCTCCAGAAAATCCAGGAAAAGGAACAGGTAAGGATTCAACATCGACAAAAATCCCCAAACTTATGGCTTGGCTTTCTTGCTATCTTTCAGGACAAACTGCAATGCAGAACTTCAGATACAGCAGGTGGACGATGGGGATGGAGGTGGGCGGGATAGGACACGGACAACACAGCATGAACCCTTGTATCCTCCCAATCTCTACTTCAGTGTGACTTAACCTCTCTTAACAGTCTTGTGTGTCTGTGCAACATTTAGTTAGCAATTGCTAACTAAGTACATGGTTACAGGGTCTAAAGAATAAACTTAAAACCATGTGTTAAGGTTCAACATACAGATGCTTAGAATGGAATCCTGAAAACAACTGTGCTGTACACTGAAATACGGCACTCGATTATTTTCAGTGATTTCAACCCATGCTGAATTGAGATAACACTAAACAAACCAAACTAGTTCAATAAAAAGAAGGCAACATTCAGTCTAGCAAAGTCATTCATTTAAATATTTATTCTATGAAACAATGCTGAAAACATAAGATTAAAAAATGTTCCATGCATTTCATAAAATACAGAGAAAGACATTGTCATAAACAAAACAGAGTAAGCAAGCCAAACCCCCGCTGAAAATCCTGAGCTCCACTCTCCACATTGCATCATATGAATACAAAAGACACATCCAGGAGAAAGAGCAGTGTGAGGAAAGTGGCAGGTTATCTGTCAATAACTGGGATGAGAACGTCAGCCCACAAGACTTTTGCCATCACCTCTCTAATTACGAAACCAAACTGACGCAACTTGCTTTCCTTGCTACCAGCTCCCGGCACTGTCTTTGGCTGGGAAACCAGGATAGCGCAGCAGAATTCACATTAAATTGCTGTCCAGAGAGGTCCTAGGGCCCAAAATGTAGGTGCTACAGGAAGGTTTCAGGGCCCAGTGGGTGGGAGAGAATGGCTGCTGTTCCCCAGCTGGAAGCAGGGACATGCCTTGACTGTCTTCCCGGGAGCACGGCGGGTGGAAAATGCAGCCGGTGGAAGAAGTACAGGCAGAAGCAGGAAATCTATCTGGCACCTCTCTTTAAGGATCCCAGTCACACAAAAGACACGCTGCACTACACATGGATGCTGAGAGCAAAACCTTCATTACAAATGACATTGCTATAAATCTTACTGAAAGCTTTTGATCCAGCTCCTTCCCCTCAACCTGCAGTACTCGGTTTGGCTTTAGCAAACCTGTTACAAGATCCTTCCCTTGCTTTTCTTCTACAGAACCTCCCAGACTCCCACAACAGTTAACAACCACATCACCACCAAACACAAAGCCAGCCTAATTCTGGCCTCTGATATAAAAGCAGCCCCACTCTCGTGCTGGGAATGTCCCAAAGCTGCCATAGCTGTATTTGGGGAGGGCAGTGTAGTGAAAGGAAGAACAAGGCTCCACTTACACAAGCACCCGCTGCCCCAAAAGCACCATTCCACGAAGCCTTAGGAACACCATAATCAAAGAATGTCATGTGGGGAGGAGCAAAGAGAAGAGAGCATTGGGATCCTTTCCCCTGCACTTGGGGATGCATCCACTCTTCAGAACAGCATTCTTCCTTCTGTGAGCTCCCGAGCCACCTCTGCTGCAGCGCGGAGGGTTCTGCATCGGCCTCCTGAGAATGATGCACCAGGAAGATTGTTATGGTTGAAAAAGTGGTTTTCATGTTAAATCTTATAAAGCTAGAAACTTCTATTTTTAAAAAAATTTCAGTAAAGTGTAATTTAGCCTGTAGCATGAACTATGAAGTAAGATATAGAACTGCCTATGCTACACCTTAACTTTCTCCCTTTGCATATCCACATCAGGAATATGACTTTATATCACTTGGTCTTTTTACCTTCCAATTCCCAGAAGAACCCTATTCCATTCCCTGCACAAGCACAAAGGAGTCAAAAAGAAGACTCCATAGGAAATCCCCCAAGTCCAGCATTTCTCTCTTGGAGTGCTTGCAGCTTGAACAATGTTTTCTTGGTGGAGTTTTTAAAATTCAATTATGTTTTATGTGCTCCATTTAGCTTGCATTAAAAAAACAGAATATGCTGTAAGAAATTAAGGTCTTCACAGGTCTCCACAGGCTTTGGTGAAACACAAAGAGTCTTATTTTAAAAGAACTGCCCAGCTTCCTCTAGTGTAATTTCTATGTTGTCCATGTAAACACTACACAGAGTCTTTGTACCACCCACTAAGCTCTTTGCTTCAATCAACTATTTGTGCCCAAAAGCACATCCTTATGTTTCTTCCTACACCACAGCCACCCTCCTACACCACAAAAGATGTAACAAAACAGGAATTAATCATAGGCTGGATACTTACAGGGATTGCTGCTGTTTGCTTCTGTCTTTGCAGCCTTGGCAAGTTTGGTGGAGTTCTGCTGTGCTTTGCCCTGCTCCTCTCCAGTTAGCAGGGCTTTTATTTCTGAGGGGATTTTCCCTTGGTCCATGGCCATGCACCACTGCTTGTACTGAAATATGCAAACACATTAGGCCTTAGCAAACTGCCAGGATCACATTAGCAGACAAAACAGGGCTGTAATCTTTACCTTCCGGTATATTCGTTTAAGGTCTGAATTTACTGAGCTGAAGCCTCTTACGAAACCGCAGAGCGCTAATGAGCTGAGCACGTGTCCATGGTTGCATACCTGGCCTCAGCAAAGCCTCTTTCAGTCAATAAACTGCTACTCACAGGCAGCACTAGACAGAATACTGTAATTATTAAACAACATGGAACACTCTGTGCAATTTCTCGCTGCTGGCATGCGAGAATACCGTTCCAGTTCATGGCCTATTAAAAACAAATATTTCACATGACTCTGGGGCTGATGGACTATTAAGGGGTCCTTTCCCATTGCACAAGGCACAGTGGAAGCACATGTGCCTTATTCTTACTTTCCTCATCTTAAATTCTTCACTGCCAAACCCTCAAGCACACCAAAAAAGCCTGTGGACATTTGGCTGGCTTTTCAACTGATCCTAAACCTACTGCCTTGTAGTGATTAGCCCTACCCATTCAAACAAACCTAAAACCAGGGCAAGGCAGTGTCCTCAGCACTGGTGACATTTCAATGGCATCCCCGAGGAGCTGTGTCTGTACTCCCAGATGAAACATTCTCTTTGGTTAATGCTGCTTATTTGGCCAAGCCCCCCATCTTACACATGCTAGACCCATCTACACAGAGAGCATGCTGCAAGAATCCACCTCCCCAACAGAGAAGCAAAGACACCCTGTGGATATATGCTTCCCCTTCGATACTTTAATACCTCTTCCCACAATCTACCTCTGTCAAAGGTTTTTCAAAACCAAACATTTCAAAGACAGCAGACTCAAGGCACTTTCTTCGCCTGCTTCCAGTTCAGAACCAGCAGATAACTTGTGACATGAATTCATACTCGACACACCAAAGCAGGCAAACAGCTGGATGCATCTGATGTTTTGATACCTCCTGGCCAGCCAAATGCCACTGTCAGTCACTGTGGTCTCGAGAATAAGTGTTCACAAGGACAGGTCCCAGATAATACTGAGGGTTAGGTTAAACAATAGTTCCTTACCATTTCAAGCTCTTCTCTGAGAGCACAGATGGCTCGCTCTCTGCTTGAAACCAGCTCTTCCAGGTACTGGTACCTCAGCTTCTTCCTGGCTCTGCACTCTCTTGCACTCTGACGACTTCTTTCAAGTTTTGCCTTCAAGTCTATTTTGGCTGGTTTACGACCTCGTTTGCCTGGTTTCTTTACCTTGCCTCCAACCACCTGGAAAGGAAGGGCACAATAAAGATCCTGTTCTGCAAAGGTAATGCTGGAACCAGGTGATTGTGACTACTAGGAGTCTCAAGTATAAAATCTTGCACATACATTCTGAAGCAACAGAGGAAATAAGAATGCTCAGCTCTGAAGTTTTCAGGACTCTCTCCAGTGGCTCTATTTCTCTCATACTGGGGAGCCCAGAACTGAACGCACTACTTCAGGTGTCTACAAGAGTGTCTGGGTATTAAGGAGGCATAGTCAGCTTGTAGTGAAACTGCTTTCATATCACCAACAGCCCCTGCTCTAGTATTTGCCAGGTCTGGAAATATTTAATTATGGAGTTTAACACTTCAGTTTAGGAAAAAAATGTATTTGTTTCTACCAATAATGCAAAACTTAGTTTTGCTCCAGTCAACAGTTTCAGCCTTCTCTAAATTCAGAATTATTCACTAGCCACCTGAGCTTCCCTTGGCTAGATTTCTTTCAAAGGAATCTTGAGGAGTTTTACTAAGCAGGGAACTCAGTCACACTGAGTCCTATCTCTGCTGCCTCTGCTCCAGTAGTACATCACCACTCTGGCCATGTTCACCCTCAAAACATTATTACACAGCCTGGTGAGTCTCCTCACACCTCCTCACACAATCTGTCAGTGTTGAACTCTCCCTGTTCCTAATTTAGATCTCCCTTGCAGAAATGTAACTCCCTAGTTTCTTGCCCTATGGAATGCAGGTTTTGCAATCACTTTCCCCTTTTCTTTGTGGCTCCTTTTTTACAGGTCTGAGAGCTTCTCCTGCTACAAATAAATAAAAAAAGAAAGAAAGAACAGGTTCCTCTGTGTTTACTCTGTGCTTCCCCACCCAAATATTTTATTCTTAACATGGGGGCATGGCACAAGAAAGTCTTAAATACGGTCTGAAGCTTAGTTCACTGGTCATTGGGCAGTATCACCCTGTAAGCATTACATCAGCCACACACCCCAGCTCCCCTCTGAAGTAAGGATTTGTCTTTATTTGCATTCTGACCACACTGTTTGACTGGAGGGGGTGTGGAGAAATACACCTAACATACACCTGCATACAAGAATTTCACTGCTGCCTTAGTATTTCACCATCCTGTACACAGACAGGACTTTTTCTAATAGGCAGTGTTCAAAATATCAGAGTTCATCATTTAAAAAGAGGCACTTTTACTGTGAAAAGCTACAAAATAAGTCATTTTTAACATTCAAAGAAGTCACTTGTTCTGCAAACTTAGCAAGCTGCAATAAAAACAATAACATAGTGAATTGGCATGCCAGAATGAAGAGGGGAAAAAAGGATTATACAATTGAGCCTATTCTTTCTTTGGAAAGTGAGTCAACAATCACATGCCAACATAATCCTACCCTCTCTGTATTGTCCCTCCTAATTTATTCAGGAGTAGCTGCCTACCATAAGCAAATGAAAGAACAGAAAGTACTTAATGGACATCTATGATAATGAAACAAACACAATACATTCAGAAGAGCAAAGGAAAAAAAAACGAAGCTCTTTTACACTTGAACTGCTGAATACAGTTTGAATAACTCTTTACTCCATCAAGGTGCTCCCCTCAAAATTTTCTAGTTCAGAAAAATCTAGTAGTTCAAAGTAAGATAAAACTAACCAGATGTGGCCAAGGCAGGGGGCAGGGGCTCCAAAGAAGGGAAAGTGACTGTCCTCTTTCAGGCAAGACAAGGTCTGTCCTCTCATGGAAACACACTCCTGGCTCTGCGTGGTGTGATCCATACTCCCAGTTCAGCAGAATGCAGAACTACACAGAGTCTTCCCAGGTGGGGCTGTAGGCAGTCACAATTTGCTTTCTATTATTACCTGCACTTTAAAGATTGATGGATATTACATTATGCACACTACAGCCAAAGAACTTCAGTTCTCAAAGACTTTTAGCACCCGAGGCTTTTCTGTGCCAGTGCAAGGTATTTCAAAGTAAATCTCTGAATTCAAGAGCTAGATAAGGTCTTGTAGAGACATACACTGCAGCTCTCTTAAAGAGCCTTGGCCACTCTGGGTTCTGACCCTCTAGAACTAGAGTGAGCTGGCACTCAAGGCTGGGGCCCCAGCACATCCTACACTGCCGTGTGAACAAACCAGTACCTCGAGTCCTAGTCCTGCACAGGAGCATCATTAGCCATGCCCTCTGCGCCCAGCCTCAGGCAGGTGAATGGTTCCCACCACACCGTTTCTCACAAACAGCAAGTTAAAGACTGCTCATCACATGGCAAATGCATCCTGGATCCACCATTATCCATAAATTGCTTTCCCTTTGGTCACTCCAGAGAGCTTTCTACAGACAGGTGTGCCAATTGCTCTCCCTCCAAGATCTTGTACCACTGCAGCAGCCCTGCACACAATCTCCCTTAGGGCTTGTACCTCTTCAACCATTCAACTGCTGTTGCTTGCCAACGCTCTCACCACCAGGTTAGAGGACTACGGACCACCAGGACTACAGAAATAATGAAAAGCTTCCTTCCCTTTTGACTCTAAGCACTAACACCCTAATAATCTGCCTTCACACCATCTCCAAAGACTCATACTATCTTCATGGCTCCTGGAGTTCACCACAGAATTACACATCACCCTGCAAAGGCAGGAATGGTAAGCAATTTTATCAAATCCTGCATCCTCGTCAGTTTTGTCTCACCAATATTTACAAGCTCCTGCTGTAACTTTAGGCAACCCAGCTGGGGAAATAAAAGGCCTGAGAAATCCTTTGCCCCCATCCAGCATTACCATATCTCCCTGGCTTCTAGTCATGTTTGCCTACTCAGTTGCTATGCTGACGTGACAGAAAGAAGACAAAGCAGAAGTGATAGTTGATGTTGAACACGGCAACAGACCAAGCAAACGTTTTTTGTCCCTTTGTATTCCTCTGGAGTTTATAAAGGGATGTGATCTATTGGCATTCAGCAGTAGGGATTTGTGGTTTTTTCAGAGTGTCATATGCAATCAAGACTCAGAACAACATCAATCATAAAACTTCTCATTGAAATATTAATAAAGGCACGCATTAGTTAGCGATCTGACCAAGCTCACATTTCAGTTCACTCAGATTTCAGAAAATAGAAGAACATAACTCTTTTCTCAGGCACATGGTGTGATTTTTGGGGTGTCCTGAACAGGGCCAGGAATTGGACTCAATGATCCCAATGGGTCCCTTCCAACTCAGCTTATTCTGTGATTCCACGATTTCCTTTTAATACACTACTTAGATCATAACCTCATTCTTGCCTCCCGTTAGTGTTCAGGCACAAAGCTATTTGACCTGGAATTGGAAATAGCAGCAATTACTTGACCTGATCTAGAAAATCCCTCAGACTTCGGGAATTTTTTTTATTAGAAGGATGCAGCAGATCTCTCCAAAATCCTTGCCAGAATGCACAGCAGAGAGGTCCTCCTCAGGACGGAGATGCACACATAATATAGCTACTGGCATTCACAGCCCTGAGGAGCTGAGCCCCTCAGAGAGAAGACTGTAATAAAGTTGGTCTCATCATGACATCTGCAGGTTTGAATCAATTTAGCAGATTAAAGCAACACTATCCCAGGCACTGCTCAGCATCACTGACCAGCAACGCTGATCACATTGACCAGGTCAGCATCTCACAGAAACTCTGAGCTCATTTACCAGTGTCTTAGGTTACAATGTAAAATGTAACCAAAAGTATGTATTCTATTACCATCTTCATTAGCAGTTAAAAACAGGTAGGGCAGTGTTCCTTATCTCCTTCATGACTCATCCCTGATAACTCCCTCCAGGGTGATCTTCTACTAATGGGCCATCAAGGTCTCACTGCATGACTCACAGAATTACATCATCCCACTGTGAGATGCTCCACCCAGGGGGAGGAACCAAACATTCCCACCTGGATATGACCTGAGGTTTGGAACACCCCGGGAGCATCTACCACTGGATTCCCAGAGGGTAAGACCGTGACAAGCAGTGCTGGAGAAGGACCAGATCTTTCTACAGGATCACAGCTTTGGCAGTACCACATCCATCACTGCAACAAGGACTGCAGCCACCATTTAACTGGACTGGTAGCACCACCCTGACCAACAGGGTGTCAGGGTGACTCTGTCAGTGTTTCTGCACTATTGCATTTATTTTAGTTTTCCTATTAAGTTGTAGTTCTGACTTGGAATCTCTCACTGGTTTGCTTTCAAACTAGTACAACCAATAAACAAGCAGCTCCATGAACCAGTACTTGAGATCCAGCTCAGGGAATCATTTTAAGCAGACCCTTCACTGCATGGGCAGCTGAAGGTATAGGTCTGCAGAACTTAACTTAGCATGGAACTGGTGATGATCTACAGAACTTATGTAAAACTATAAAAATTATTAGTAAGAAATAAAACCTGAGTGCTGTGTTGCAGTAGAGGGGGGAAGAATCTATTCCCACTTGCAAACATTTTCACAAGACCAGAAAGCAAATGAAGCCAGTCACAAGCCTCCTAATAAAGACGAAGTTTTCTGATCTTCCAACACAAAGCATACCACTCACAGTAGCAGTACAAAACCCAGCTAGAGAGCATGCTCCATTACATGACATTTATACACGAACACAATTATTTTACTTTCACTGGCAGACAAAACGCATCCGATAATGATCCAAAATGTAAGATACTATTCAGTGAGCAAACACGACCTAAGTCTTAGGCAGATGCGTCAATAGAAACTAATCCTAAAACTCTCACCATACAAAGTGCTTCACGTACTAAGAATGTCATGTTCAGCATGGATGCATAAAGAATACCATCTGTCTTTGCAGCAATGTCTGTTTTTAAAAAGCATGAACTAGGACTAAACATCAAGTTTTCATACAGTGTTATGCAGGCACCCAGACGGCTAAGTGCTAATGCTCAGGGCAGCAGTCACTCAGCTGCCACCTTGCCACTCCACAGGTGACAGCCCTCCTCTTCCCCCCTGGAATGACTTACAGCCTCACACAAGGAATTATGTCCACCACTGGGCCCTACACATTCTCTCAGTTCACACTCACAGAAACCAGGCACTTTTCCAAATCTGTCTCTGTTAGAATTCAGACTCAGGGATGGTCAGCTAACTCTACCATGTGTATCCTCCCAGCCCACTGTAACAATGAAATAAAACTGTTCCAGCTGGTTTAGAGGCTTTAGGCTCCTCCATTTTACTCACTCCTTGCAAATATGAGCAGATGTGTCATTTGAGCAATGCTGAGCAGCAGCTTCTTAAAACATTTAATGATTTGAAATTGCTCATATCAAATTATAACCAAAACTGTTAAGGGTTTATATTTCCAAGCGAGCAGCAATGAGAATGCTTTATGTTTGGACCTGAAACTGGGTGGAAAGCTTCTCCAGCACACTGAGAACCTGCATACTCTGAAAAGGTCCTGAAGGGTGAAAACATAGCAGCCCACCTCCTTAACAACTGAGGTCATCTCCACAGTAGCTCTGGCCCTGCTGTGGCGCTCAAAGCATTACCCAGAGCTGACTCCAGGATTGCCTTGGAGACCTCTCTCTCCCTGATCCCAGTCAGCCACACCAGCAAGGGTCACAGGCTACAGGAAGACCCCTCAAGCTCTCTGCATTAAACACAGGATTTCACACCTGACGTGCTCCCACACTCCCTCCAAGGGACACCTGCATCCCCATAATTATGGCTCAGGACCACACAGGACTGAGTATTTGATGTCTCACAGCCAGGCTGAGTGGAAAGCAACAGAGCTCCTTGAGGGCAGCCTTTGCTGAGAGCCTTCCCCTGCTCCGACACCAAGAGTCCCCCCACAAAGGAAAGCTGCATCAACACCAGAGCAAGACATAAACAGTTGCCGGATCCATAAATATAGTAATATAATACCTTTTTTGAGCAAGGCAAGAATATTTGCAATAAAAGAGAGCAACCCCAACCGTTTTTGGTGGCGGTCTGGTTTTTGTTCGCTTGTCTTTAACTTCACTGGAATAACAAAAGTGACCTGATGTTAAAAACTTTTACTTCTCCCTTCTAGCTGTAAACTGAAAAGTTAATTATCCAAATAAGACTTGTCAGTGTCCCCTATAAAAACCTCTGTAATTAATACATAAGATTGCAGTTAGCTGTATAAAACTATTTTAATATTTACTAACAAGAGTTACCAACTTCTTACCCTAGTCCGTATTCTCTGCTTCCCAATGCATATAACAAATACATAATATGTTACATGTCGTCTTGTAAACTAACCAAGAAATTTCACCTATAAAGGCTGAAACCACTGTAACAGAGTTTCTCCTTTTTCCTCTAACTATTTCAGAGATGCACAAGTGTTGTTTGAACAGGAATTAATTGCCAAGGAACAGCTACATCACTAAACTCTTTCCCTTACACACCCAGCAGCTCAAACCACAGCAGGAAGTGAGGCCAGTACAACCCCTACTTTAAAAGCAGTTCTATAGAAGAAAAGAAGGCCATATTTGGGGTTTGGAGTTTTTTTGTGTGTGTGTGTGAATAATTTAAGAACGTCTTTCTGAAATGAAACATGAAATCTTTCTAGATCTGATGTTAAGATATTCTATCCCTCCCTTTATTTCTTACTATTTCCTTCCAATTTTGAGGAATATGTTAACAAGAACCATTCTTTTAACACTCTCTCAAAACAGATAAGGCTAAATTCAAGTGCATTATGAATTAGGGAAAACATTACAGCCTGCAAGCTCAATTCCAAGTTCTTCATGCCACGTAGATGAAGGCAAACACTGAATTTGGCTGCAGGCAGCTACAGAATGGTCACTACACTATCAACACAATTTAGTTGATTTGAGTTTTTGCAGGGAAAGTCCTTTCACAGGCCAACCCCCTCAGGACAGAGGAAAGCATGACTCAGTGGAATTTTTAGGAGCTTTCAAGGACATGCTGGCTCCAACTGTAACCACAGTGGCCACAAGATGAGGTATAAATAGTGCTTGCCTCATCCTGACACAGCAACCTGCAATGGGAAGAGCCCTCCCAAGGGAAATGGCATCTCTTGAATGGAGTCACCAAACCCTCAGGGTGACCTGCAGCCTCATGAATTATAAAAACTGTACTTGGGAGTGAAGATAGGAAGAAGCGAGAACATTCCACTCGGTTGTTTTTTGGAGTTTTTCCTATTCAACTAAACATCAGTTAAAAAAAAAAAACAACCAAAATTTGACTTACTGACTGGGTAAATAGATTTATTTTATTTAGTAAATGTGTCAAAAAAATGTTTCAGGAAAAAACATGCAGACTATCAGGACTTCACATGACACAATGGTACATCAAAAATTATTTTTAACTGAAAATCTGGAAGTTGGGTGGACAAATAACCTAAGTCTGATAGAGAAGAACACAAAAAGAAATAAAAATCAGATAGTACTCATGAACTATATATGCCTCCAGGACTAAATCTTCCAGATCTTCTAAACTACTGCCTCAATTACACAAACTTTATGCAATTCTCAAAGCTGTGAAACATCACTGATGCAGATTTCCCCCAACCGCCTTCAGAGCTTTCAGACAAGGCTTTAGTAAAATAAAATAGTATACCTCTTAAACAGCAGATCACCATAAACCTTTCATATACTTACGATTCATTCTGTGGATTGCCAAATTACTGAGCGCTTCTAAAATTCTATATTCCCTAAGAAATTGTACCAAGTATTTTTCCCTCCTTTGAACTAAGGCAGATCAGCACAGGCCGTGTAATTTTGTTGCAGTAAATTTCAAGCGGTGTCTCCAGCACGACCCCCGGGATAGCCGTAGCCAGCACTCCAGTGAGCCGAAATTCCCAAACGCAGCTGAGGGTGTGAGCTGCCGAGCGCTGCACTGCCGCAGCAGCCGCCCCTGCCGGCCCTGCCTCGGGGGCAGCCCGGTCCGAGCAGATGGAAAGCGCATTCCTTGTGCATCTTCTCACGCGGCTCTGCTCACGTGGGAGCCCCGCACCTGCAGGGACGCCTCTGTGCTGCTCTCACGAGACAATGCTGGAAGAACCCAAGCTCCGGCACCCAGTACGAGGCTGCAACCCGCCCTCGCACCTCACCGTTTGTGCCCAGTTGCTATTTATCGAATAAAATCAGGGTGCTATTGGGAGCGTGAGCCAGTGCACCGCACTACTGGTGGTATCCAGCCTTTGGCCCATGCCTGGAGCTTTAAGGACACGCCAGAGGCAGCACCGAAGCGCTGCAAGCAAGAACGAAGGGGGCAACCCCTCCTTCCTGGCGGCTGCAGCGAGCAGAGCCCTTCAAGGGCAGATTTCAGAAGGCTCCCTGCACCAAGAGCCGCACCGGCTGCCCTCGGCTCCAGCTCCNGCCACCATCGCCCGCCGCCATATTTGTTTACAGCCGATGGGCGCGGCGGCGCCGGCAGAGCGGTGCACGCTGGGAAGTATGGTCTTGTTCGGCCCCGTCGCCATTGGCCGCTGACGTGATAGGGATGGGAAAAACTACAACTCCCAGCAGGCGCAGCAAGGGAGCGCGCGGCGATTGGTCCTCGCCTCGCCGGCAGAGCGAACTACATTTCCCAGGAGGCTGCGGGCGCTCACCCGCCTCACGTAAGAACTGACTTTGTTGTTTTGTTGGTGTTTTGATTTTTTTTCCCCTGGCTGTTTGTTTCTGTTTGTTTGTTTCTAACGCCCGTGCCATTCCACGGCTGCTCTGCTGCAACCCCCATGGCTCCGGAACGATGACCAGGGGCTGGTGGGACCAGGGCTGCTGGCTCCGACCCTGCACACAGGCTGTTTCGAGCTAGATGGAAAAAAACCCTCAAACCAACAAAACAACAAATTTAAGTTTTCTGTTGTTGTTTGCCTTGCTTTGCCCTAAGAGTTTCCGAAGACAGAGCCGAGTTTTCCAGGCCACCTGGACACTGTACTGAGCTCCCCCAAGCCTGGAGAAGCAGTCCCTGAAATCCTTTGAGAATACCCAGTTCCCTCCTGTTTTCAAGTGGACACATGGCAGAGATTTAATGTTGAATGCTTGATGCAAAGCCAAGCCATGCATCGTCCTGTGCCTGTCCCTTGGAATTAGTCCTGTGCTTGCTGGAAAGACACAGGTACCCCAGTGCACAATTCTTTAAGCATGGCCCACGTTTCAGGCTCGCGGTGAAACCAGAAGCTTGGCGTGTTTCATGTTGCTGCATGTTTCTTTTTATTCATGCAACTCTATTCACAGGAGTTTCCCATGACTTAATCTCTCTTACATGCAATTGTTAGGGCTGAAGGCTTTGTCATGGGATTTTCCCCCTGAACCACAGACCTTCCTCTTGGAGGGATATGCTTGCTAGATGGCGGGGACAAAGCACTTTCCAAAGCGCTTTTTTTCTCTATAAGCTTATGTGCTTCTCAGTTGTCAAAGACAAGGCAATTTGCACACTGCTTCCTATTTGCTTGTCCAAAACCAATGGATCAGTTCTGGCAACTCCCCCCTGAAATAACAGTAATAAAAGAGGAGGGATGATCGGTGTGTTAAACAAGAGGCATCAGCTAATAAAGTGGAAGGAATAGCTTGCTATGAGCTTGTCTCCTGTGATCCCACCCCCATCTTTGCCTTCAAATTCTTCCAGAAGGTGGTGAGGCGCCTCATACTGCCTTTGGCACTATCCTGGGGCCATAAAGCTGCCTTTAAAAGCCAGCTGGGGGTTTCCCCGGTGAAGGGAAATATTGAGTGGCAAAGAGCCAACATAGCTCACTTAGGCAACCCTCTGTTGCAACATGAGTGAAGGAAGGAGATTCGACAGAGCCCTGGTGCTGATTCAGAAAGGCCAGAATCCTTTTAACCAGCAAATTAAAGTTATAGCTGCATCTCTTCTTCCCACTAGATTGCCCCACACTACCCATCCTGCTTTATATCGCGTAGGAAGCAGAACTCCCAAATTCTGACCAGGATAAGCGCCAGTTCCCTGCCTCAGCACTTAAGAGATTCTGTATGCTAGCAGGGAACAACTCAAACTATGCATTTCAGTCTGCTTTTCCACTCTGGCTCTGCTGTCCTCCTGGATGAATTTGGATATGCGAGTTGAGTGGGAGTCTGTCAATGGAACTGTGAATGGAACTGGATATTATATATACGCACATATAGAGAGAGCATAAACATTTTAAACTGATTTTAGCAGCTAGAGGAAGTACTTTACACAGCAAATAGTGAACTCTTGGAGCTTACTGCCACAGGATACTGTAAGGCAGAGACTACAGCAAGTTCAAAAAAAGGATAAGATAGATTTACATTTCATAAAGGGAACCATGTATTCTCTATCACCCCTAATCCAATAGTTTGGGATACTGGGGATGTATGAGAGGAGCAGAGGACAGTAAAAAGCCAAGTTCACATCTTCAGGATCAATGATCAAGAATCAGGAGGTCTTTTCTTTCTTCTTTTTTTTTCCTTTCTTTTTTTTTTTTTTTAAGTAAAACTTCCTTGGTTAAAGTAAAGGCAGATGATCTCTTTACTAGACCAACTCATCCCTGCTAACTGCAGGTTACCAGTGGTAACTCCTGAGTGATTCTCTCAGACATCCTGTGGCTTTATTGCTGAGCCATGGTGATGTACACCAAGGAAATACTACCTTGTGTTACACTCAGTGTCACAAATCGTTTTGTGCAATAACTATTGGCAGGTCCCTGATGAAATTAATAATATTTAATAAAAGAAGGGTTGTGCTTCTGAGATCCAGAGAGACTTTGAGGAAGATAAATACAGTGAGTTTGGCAATCAGGCAATAGCTTAAAAATCATTGCTGATGTCAGTGTGACTAAAAAAGAGATATAACTCACAGGGTGATTTTGCGCCATGTGCTTGTATTTCAACACATCCCAACAGGGTGTTTATTCTCCCTAGAAATGTAAGTGTTAATTTGGGCAATTCAAAATCTGTTCCTCTGAAAGCCTGCCTGAAATAAGAATAAATCTTGCAATATTTTGGTATCAAGCATTTTGCTGAAATTGCTCCACTGTACATTTGTGGAGTCTTTAGAGATTCAGAGCCTTTGAGATGAGTTCATTTATGGATGTGAAGGCAAAGATAAATCTAAGATATTCTCTTCTTTGTTTTCCAAATGTACTGAGATGCTAATTGCTTTAAGAGAGATGATAACTCATTTGCCATGGGGCAAAGTCTGTGCAAGAACAGCCTGTCTTTCAATCCCTTGGGGTTTAAGGGTTTTTTGTGGAACTGATAGAGAAATTGAACTTTTCTACATCCTTTAATATGATACCCAAGGAATGTTTCTGGAAATACAAGAAATTCTCTGTCTTTCAGTTTGTAGACTGTTCACACTGAGACAGAGAGCACCTTTAACCTGTCATTTAAACCCACCACTTAAAGTATTTGTCACCAAGGAGTGACCAAAAAAAAGTTTATTTACCTAATATTCTATCTCTTATTGTTGTTTATATAACTAAGATAAAAGTATACCAGTTTGTTGTTGGTTTGGATTTTTTTTTTCTTACATTAGAGAAATCAGCTATATATGCTAAAGACCTGGAAGACCTGGTAAACACATGAAGAGCATATGCTTACAAGTACCGTGATTGATTAAAAGAAAACTCTGTTTTAAACAAAAGCTCTTTAAAGGTTGGTTTTTAAAACCTAAGCAGTGTTTGAACAAAGCACAGCACACTGGAAGCTTGATCTGCAACTACTTCCTATACACTGTATAATTAAATGTTGATAAGGGGGTTACTCTCATATTTGCTAATTCTACTTTGTGACAAGATGAGCACCTTCTGTAGCTGCAAATGCTTGAAGTCACATCTACAAAGGGGAGTTCTTCCTGTTTAGCTATTGCAAATGTACTTCTCAAGTAAAATGGACTCGAAATAAGATAATTTGGAATAATCAGCTCTTGTCCTGTGCACACACAGAGACAGAAAAGTTACTGCTTTATCTAGCCAAACTAACTTTCCCACATAAGCAAAATCTTGAGACAGTGCTCATGATACTTTTATATTGCTGAAGACTATCTGTAAATTAAACTATTGCATGAAAATGTTTATGCTGCAGTTGGAAAGGAGCTACTTCATATTTTCTAGCTTGTGGAAGGGAGAAAAATATGTCAGATGATCCTACACTTCACACATATGATTGGTAGTTCTAAATATGATCAGAGGGGAAAACTAGGAATGGTTCAAAAAGTCATTTGAATAACATGGATTTCATACAAAATTTAAACTAAGTATAAGAAACTGAGAGCCAAGGACCAAGACAGACAAATCGCTGATTAAGAAGGTGAAAAAGAGTGGGTTAAAGTTCAATGAGGTGTGCAAGTGAGTAAAATTTAATCTTGCTCCAAAACAACAAACAAACAGAACAACACAATATGCCATGTTCAGGAACGCGAGAGCCATGTTGTATCTGGCACTTGAACAACAGAGAATTATTGCTGCTGATATGGTAATTGCAGAGGTACAGAAAAAAGTGGGTGGATCATGTGAAATTCATGAAATACTTGAGGTGAACTTACAGCAGGATTAGTCTTTTAATTGTGTACATTGATCTCTATGCACAACTGGTTTATTAAAAAGGCATATTGTTCATTCTCAAGAGGTTTAAAAATCCACTTCAGCTCAGTGTCTCTTTTTTTGGTTCTTAAGATATTTTGCAACGTGCTCCTCCCCTTTGGCCTACACAAACAAATATGCCTGCATATGCATACCTACTAGAGCCAGTCAAATACTGCTGTCAGTAGCTGGCTGTTCTGGTAAGAGCATTTCTGGTTGCCTTCCACAACACATAAAATCATTTTAAACAGTTTTGTCCAACCCCAGATTCTGGGGCATGGGCTGTGCTCACATTCAAAACATTTACTAATCCAAGTCTGATAGTGTTGTCTTGTCCAAGGGCATAAACAAGGTTTCTGCATAGCTTGAGCAAAAACGGAAGGACTTGTATGGCAAGCTGGATCTGCGCTGTAACTGGGTCAGAGGACTTCCAGGATGACCTTGACTACTTTCAGAAATGCCATTGTCCCTCATATGAAGGGTTGGGGCATCGTATACAGCCCTTTGCCCTGGTCTGCACGGCTCACCCCATCGTAAGTCAGCATCATACCAGCTAACTCCTGGTTTGCAACTGTGTTTAAGTGTATTGGATTTCCTGCGTTGTTGTAGCTGCCGATGAGCCTTGTGTTTGTGTTTAACGAGACTGCTCATGTGAATGGGAGTTACTTACAGGATCAAATCTGCACCACAAAAAGCATTGCATTAATGTGTAATAAAGGTAAATGAAGAATACAGTCCTGGATAGCATACACTTGTTCACAGGAAATTTCAATGCAACAGGCAAAATACACAGCAGGTTCCTGGGAGCTGACAGACTGCCTGCCTCACCCATCCATATCCATACAGGGGAAATAAAAGTATGTCATTTCAGAAGTACACTGAAAAAAGCACCCCTTAACCTGTCATCAGCTCCTTTCTCCATGGCTCCCAAATTCTTCCTGACATGTCCCAGAGCTCCCATTCCACCAATATCTCCTGAAAAAAAAATCCACCAAGTTTTCCCTTCCTTTGGAGAGAGCTGGGGTTGTTCAGCCCAGAGAAGAGAAGGCTCCAGGCAGACCTTAGAGCAGCCTTGCCGTGCCTAAAGGAGTCACAGATGGACACGGTCATGCTCAGTGAACACGGGGCAGAGGAAGGGGAAAGAACAGTAACAGGTAACACTTTTTTAATGTCACTGGGGCTACCACAGTTTGACTCACATGGATAGGTTGGCTTTAGAGAAAATTACTTTTAAGCATGTATTTCGAAAAATAGGCAGATCAAATTTTGCATTTTACTTCACTGAGGTTGCAAAAATTTGCCTATCAGGTGGGCCAGGTGCAACCCAGTAAAAAAATGCAGATACTCTTGAATTTCTTTTTCTATATTCACACAACCTGATGCTTTGTCAGATTCCTTGAAAAGTAATATTGACACCTAAACAATGAATGTAAATAGTCCCATGCTTCTCTCTTGGTAACTCAAAGCAAATTGGAATGGCTTCTCAGATATTCGGAGTAATTTAGGTAACAACTAAAATGAGAGACTTAGAAGTTCTGTTAAGCTCCTCAGTCAGGCATATGCCTCCAGCTCTGCTCACTTTGATCTTGGCATCACTGGAAGAAATGGCATTTAAATTTGCAAGTCAGACTGCTGGTAGTTCTCAAACTAGCATATTGAAAATCTAACAACCAAGAAGATTGACCACAAATGCACATAAATACCTAGTTTTCTCATTTACACACACATATATACACAAAACAATTGTAAGCTCCAAGATATCTCTGACTTGAAAGCACAATTGATTTGTGGCAACTGTTTGAAGATTTGGAGGATTAGCTGTAATTATAAGATCAAAATTAGAAAATGTTGACTAGTTTGCAAAAAGCATTAAAGTACGAGATTGGGGCAGGGGTGGGGTGGGTGTGTATGGATTTCCCCTGTGTCTAAAAGGACCATACTAAAAACCCACACACTGAACTCTTACTTTTTCTTTTGAATTTTACAGCATTGCTAAACAAATGTCAGACAAGGTTGATTCAAGGGAAGAAGGAAATGGGCTCTGTGAAACATTAGCACTGAAATCAAGTTACCTGTTTTTTAAGCAAGTGGTCTTTTTTGAACTTCTACCTCAGGATTTCCCTTTAGAGTTTGTGACTGGGGACTATATTGTCCCCCCAGAACTGGAAACTAAGACTAGAGTTTTAGAAACTATACAAAATATTTTGCTTCATGTATGTCTGTACAGTCTGGTGTTACAAACCGCTCCTGGTCAGGCTGTGCAGGGTGGTTCTGCATGCAGCAGCAGAGGTTTGTGCCCCTTTCCTGCACTGACTCCAGCAGTTTTGCTGTCAGACCCAGGAGCAGTGGGCATTAAAGCTTTACCAATTCCTGAATGGCTCTCCCTCCCCAGGAGAGACCATTCCTGGTTTTTATCTACAGGGGCATCTAATTCTACAGAAGTGCTAAATGATGCTATGAGGTAATTCAAGGGTAGTAAACCTAGAGCAAGGAGAGCTTTCATCCTCTCCAGGATCCCTTGAGATGCACAGCTATGTGTTTACAGATAGGACATTCAGGAGTTTTCTCCAAGTACTTTCCACAATTGTAAGGCCCGGGTTAAGCTGCAGGAGAAACCCTGACACACATATGTAGTGTTGATGCCCATGTTAGGTGTTGCTTGGTTTCAAAGGCATCTCCAGGAGCTGATTTAAAACATTTACATCAGTGTGCTGCTCAAATCACTGAAACTTAGAGGTAAGGAGCTAATTTTAGGTGCTGTGAGCAGACCGATTGGTAGTCATTTCATAGAACTGAATGATGTCATGCCACAGAATAGCTTTGCCATCAGTTTGACAGGTGTTTTGCAAAAAGAAATGCAGGTGGGGGATTTGCATGTATGTTTGTTACAGATATTTTTTGGTTTTTACCATCTCCAGTTCTTCACACAAATGTGCTATTTATTAACTAACTGTAACAATGCCAGGTATAAACATTAACCAAGGAAGTGATGAATCTATACAGAGATTGACAGCTGTTTGCTAAATGTTCACTTTGATTGCATATATAGAGGCCTTAGCTCTCTCGTGACTTGTCTTATGGAGAGAAGCATCAGCTTCAGAGCACTGTAAACTTCCTTCAGTGCCGTCACTCCCTTCCCACTACCTCTGCTTTTGTTAACATCCTTTATATGTCTAGCTGTGTCAGGGAGAAAAGACCTTATTGCTGAGTCTGTATTGAGACTGCTGTGGAAAATTTTCCCTTGACAGTGTCAGAAATGTTATTCAGAGTCCCTCAGACAGCTATAGCATTCTTAAATGGAATACAACTCACTCTTTTCCCCCTTTAATGTGTTCAGCAGACAGGTGGCAACCCAACTGCTGGGAAATTCCTAAGTATTTATATCCTTTAACTCTAAAGTGATATGAACAAGTAATAGGAAATGTCATGCACTGGGTATATGAGCAATGTTCCTATTAATCAATCATCCAAAATAAACTGGATTATTATGTCTGTTTGTACTATACTGTGTACTGAAAGAGCAAGCTTGATTCTTATTGGCTCTGCTCCGTGTGGAGCTTTATGGGCAGAATCTCTCACAAGTTCACTCCTCTGCCACACGTGCTTTGGCCAGGCACAAGAGAGACTCACAAATGTAGAATACCACCAAGATGCAATTGTCTACTTGCTGGTGCCAGCATTTGACTCCCAATTAGACATCATTTTTAACTGAGTATAGAAGCTGTGAGGCAGCACAGATCCACTCCTGAAAAATGAGATCTTTAGTTGCTCTAAACCAGTGATTAGACCCAGCACGCTTTAGAGACAACTGAGATTTTGAAAATGAAGTCCAAACAAAACAAATGACTTTTTAATTCCTAGCTTCAAGAAAGAATGGTTGATTCACCGCTGAGGTTGTGAACTGACAGGGGTCCTGCACATCAATCCAAAGAATGAAACTGGAATTTGTGAGTTACACTGGAGGTCCCATCTGCCTCAGTTCCTGATGATCTTTCATCAGTTTTGGCAGCAGACTACTACTTTTAATGGATGTGTCACAGGGCATCCTTCAAGACAGGAAATCACAGGGAATCCCAGAAAAGTGCCATTGTGTATGTTCCTGGAACAACTCACTTAATATAGAAAAAAACTCTCAGCAAAGAACATGTAGTGCCAGACAGGTTGCGCTCACTACCGGTGTGGTACAGATCCTCACTGGGTAGACACAGTCTTTGCAGGCAAGTACCCTGAGGCAAATTTATCTGCAACACATGTATTTGGTGGGCACCGTAGGGTGACACACACATGATCTGTTCAGCACCTCTGAGGTCCAAATCCCTGGTGCCAGACAATTTACAGGGTGGTTTGCCTTCCTCTCTGAACACAATGTGGATTCTATAGCCATGTTCCCACCAAAATACATTGAAGTGCCATTAGGAAGCACACACCTACTGAAAAGTCTGTTTGAGAGACAAGAGTCTCAAACTACTTGGGCATACCTGTGTAAACTACTGAAAACAAAACAGGTGCCTTATGGACTGCAGAAAAGACAGATTTCCCTGAATCCGTAGTGCTGGCAGTCTATTTAAATAAATGAAAATAATTTCAAAAAAATCACAAAGCTCCTTGGCGTAATATATCATTCATAAACAATTTAGATGGCTTTGTTGCTTAGTCTTTGTATGTTTTGGCTTATGCATTTCACAATCTGGCTGCACAACTGAGAATAAACAAGTACAATACAGCCCTTTTGCACCACTCTGGAAGTGTTGAGAAACATTTAACTGGAAGTAAATATGCCCAGTGGAGCTACACTGTCAACTTACAAACAGCTATGGAGAGTGAGGTACATAACTCAGAATAAGACTCTGAGATTTTTAAAGATATATTTGCTTTTCCATTTGTTACTAGGGATTTTGGTGTTGTTTTTGTTGAAAGATTTCTTACCTTCATTCCTTAAATTACATATATATGGCCTTGACTCATTTTATTCCAGGGCCTTTTTTCACACCTCTACCAATGTCAGAGGGCCTCCCTATGGATATAAATGTGATTTGCTACCGTAAAAATATCCAATTGCTAAGCACAACAACAACTTTTATCTGTCCTATAAAATCCAAAAGCCTTACTGCATCACAGGCATGCCCCAGAGAGACAAAGCAGAGACAGGATCTGAGTATGTTTTTAACACCCACTGAGATGAATCAGTTAAAATACACTGTGTATTATTGTATGACTATTGCAGAGTCTCTCTTTAACATAAAGTTAAGCTTGCTTGTAAACTTTAATTGTGTGCATGTTACTTTAGTCATTTTTACAGTATAAATTCATCTTCAATAACCTGACTTTAGAGTATTTGGTTTAGCAATAATAGGATAAACCTTAGAGGATCTATATTTTTAAAGAACTTACTTCCTCCTGAAATCACTTTGCTCATAACAATCTAAACATAGAAATTCATACACTGAAATTTCATAATAGTGACAGGACTATCCTGATGTTTGATAGATAAAGTTTCAGTTTGACAGATGAAGTTTCAGCTGGGGACACTGATGCACTGAGAACTCTCAGTGTAAAATAATACAAGATATAGGAATCATGACTGGCCCGTATAACAAATCAGGTTGGAAGGGACCTCTGGAGGGCAGCTGGTCTAACTCCCTGTTCACAGCAGAACCAACCTCAACATTCAGTCCAGCTCCAAAGTTAAATCAGTTGGCTCAGGACCTTGTCTGTTCCAGCACTGACCATCTCCAGCAATGGGGAAGCCTCTCTGGGGACCTGCTGTAGTGTTTGACCACTCTCATTCTAAAGAGCTTTTCTGCATTGTCAGACAACAGATGTCAGCTGAATAACTGACAAAAAGAGTAACTCGCTCTACTTCTGTTGGGTTGCCAAGATGGACTGGCTCATGTTGCATTATAACAATGCCAGATCCACAGCAAGGGAAGAGTCAGGACCACACAGTAAGAAGCAGAGGGTAGGAAACTCTGAGGCAGAGCATCACCTGATAGATGGGCTCAGCCAAGGCACCTGCCTGCATCTTCCCAAGCTCTGTACACCCACGCCACTGACAGATGTTGGTTCACTCTTTCCCTACCACTTGCTGGGCAGCCTTGTTCCTATTTTGCCATCTCCTCTCCAGTGGCTGAAGTGTTTGTTCATATGCTGTTAACCAAAGGGGGACTGTGCTCTTTTTTCAGCTTTCAGCATCAGTACAACTGCAGCCTGCTCTCCTGCTGGCATTAATGGTAAGAAGGTATTTTAAATGAATCATCAGTTATAATAGCCATTTTTCTTAAACTGTGGCTGACATCATTTAATTGTAGGTCCTACTACAAAATAACAGATGAATAAACATATAATTTCTGCAACTTAGTAATTAGACAGGCCCTCCTAACAGGGGCTTCTTTTTCCTTTTATATTCTGGAACTCAAATTGCATCTACCATTTTCCCACAACTGTCTCCACTGACTGGCTCACAAAAGATTGTGTCCTCATATGTTCCTGTCTAGGAAGTTCTTCTGAGCTTCCACAGCTGCTGAGAAAAAATGTTTTGGAAAGTCACGTCCTCTACTTGAAATTCCCCCTCTTAAAAAACCTTCTGCCCCATTTGATTTTGTAATATCCCATTTAGATCTTAAATGGTCATGAAGAGGCACATTCTTCAGCATAACACTATCTGGAACTCATCATCATTTGACCAATGGCTTGAAACAATTTTTAGTGACTGAAGAGTCAACAAGCCAAATTTATATCTGAGGTAAGCACAAGCAGCTTCAAATAAGTCATGAGAAGTCTGAGACAGACCTTCACAAAGAAAATAAAACACTGTATTTGCAGCCCTGTGCTTCACTCTCATTGATCTTCTCCCCTTCTTTTTGCAGGCTGAATATAAACCAGGGTTTTAAATATTTTTAGTACATTAATGATTCTTCCCCGGCTACAAGGAGAACAAGTGGCAAACTACTTTTACGCAGATACGCTCTTGCAAGATTTTCAACCCCTCTGCAGAGCTAAAAGAGTTGCACCCATACCTAACACACAGAAGCCAGCTTGTTCCTGACCATGGGAAGGGTAGTCAAGAAGGCAATATAAAAATAAACCAGCAGTCCTCCAGCTCACCTGCACCTTGCCTCTAAAAAAAAAAAAAAAAGGTACCCTCTGAAATTTTCACATGCTTCTTTTCTCTGTAACCTGATATTTTCACCTGTCTTTCTCGACAAACTCTGCTCTCTATTGTTGACAATTGAGCTAGTCTCAGACTGACAATTTTCTGAGCAGTGCATTCAACAAAATAAGACTGCTCAGAGTTAACAGTCTTTTATCCTAAGAATGTTTTTACTGTAAGGCCAAAATATTGATGTTCTGGGTGTTATCCACTTAAAAGTTTATATGAATGAAAGCTTATAAATGCAGGTCATTGTGGTGCTCATGCCCTTCTTTCCCACAGCAACAATAAATAGTAATTAACTTGGTTTTCTTTCCCCTTTTAGAGCCCAGCCTTATTTTTCATGTCCGTTATGGGTTTGTCTGTCTTTTCCTTTTTCATATTAGGCTCTTTTTATCTATTAAATGCATTTTAAAGACCCCACGGAATTGAAATCTCTATTGTAATCCGTTTGAATAACAATGGAGTTTCACTTGTGTATTACTGCAACACTCAAACTGCACTTTAGAATTAAATAAACAGCAACCTACCAAATCCACAATGTTTAGGATACCTGTAAGTGTCAGGAGTGTCAAGCAGAAACAACAAAATGGATTATGAGAAATGCTAAAGACTCTAAAACTGTGTGAAAATTTCCTTTCCTGTGTACATATGTTGAAAAGTATTTTAAAATAAATAAATATAAATAAACTGGTCTTCATTAGCACAGGTTATACATTCTCTTTCTACATTCAGACTTTTAAACTATTTTCCTGATTGTGAGCTCACTTTAGCATGCTGTCAAGACAGTAACTTTGTACTTAATGGTTTATATTGACCCAGATGACATCAAACATATCACAACTTTAAAGCATTTTATGAATGCTGTACTTTTTTTATTATATTCTTGGTATTCCTAAGAAAATATTTCATTATTAGAAAAACAGGAAGTCTAAAGTTTATTTAAGGCTGGTAATTACTGTATCCCACATAATTTGAAGTACTCAAGCAGTTAAAAAGAAGGATATGAATAGTCAAAGACCTCATACATTTTATGCTGCCCTCATAGCAAACGCAAATACATTTTACTTCTGATTCATCATTGGCCACAAACAAAACACGAACACACAAAGCCATTCTCCAGATAGTATAAATTAGCATAGCAACTGAAGTGTCAGTTGAGCAATGATGATTTACACCATCTGTGCTTACAGCCCATTACCAGTTCATTTCAATGGAAGTGTACCAGCCTACAGACAAGTGACTAACAGTGAGTAAGAGCAAAAAGTAAGTGAGGTGGGTGTTTATTGTGACAACTATCTTAATTTCTGGAATGTGTTTGTGATTTTTTGTAATGTATCAGCCTTTTTTTTTTTTGCCCCCTTTTTTTTTTTTAATAATCTCTCTTTGGATATATAGGAAAGTGAAAAATGTTACTGGTTAAGTTTTTCAGTTGCTGTAGATTTGTCTGAACTTGCTATTTCTTGAGAATAGTATTTCATTATTCTGTTTCCTGATGACAACATGTTATTATGCTCCTTTTCTGTAAATAATCTTTATTATGATCTCCAATTTCAAATGCCTCCTTGAAAATTCATCTTGCTGTTTCATAGAGAAGTGGCTTGACCATCAAAATTGTAACTTCTTTTTCTGTTTAAGATGATTAGAATTTATCAAAACCCCCTAAGCTTCATAAAGGCCATCCATAGAACAAGAAATTGTTGTTACTTCTTCCTTTGCCTTTTCACACTGTCTTATGTTCTATATCTCACTTATAGCTTTATATGTGTGTGTGTGTCTTAATTGCAAGCTAAGCCAACAAGCTTTTGTGCAGATGCTTAACTTTAATAATTGCCTGCACAGGTAAGAAAAACAAAAGTTACTATTTCTTTTCAAAGATGCAAGAGAGGAGAGGGAGAAGGACGAATTATTGGTTAGATTTGGAATTTTAGAGAACTTGGTTCAGTTCTCTGATCTGTAACCATCTTGCTATACTGCCTTGGATGAGTTACTTCATCTCAGTAACTCAGTCTTACATCCGTAAAACATGGTTTCGTGATGATCCTCTGTCCCACAAAAGACTTACAAAAATAAAGGGTATCTCTACAAAGATTGTAGAGATAGGAATAATGTACATTTCTATTGAGTAATGGACACAGGGTTTATGAAGTAAGGAGTTAGAGGGAAGCAAACAGCTGATGCTCTCTCTGACTCCTTTTTTCTCTGTGTTTTCTGCTGCTCCAGTTCCTGTAATTCTTCTTTTCTTTTTCACTGCTCCAAATCACCCACTGTTGTCCCATGGAGAACAAGAATATTGCTTCATCTTGTCTTATATTCCCAGCTCAAACCCACATATCTGCACCGAACCTAGACCCCTCCACTTGCATACCAACCCCAGCTTGTTGGACAGGCTGGGAATCTGGCAGTCCTAGAGAAGCTACAGGGAAGTAGAGCTATGAAAACTACCTGCAGTGACAGACTAGTGAGGCTATTCTCATTTAAGCATTTTCCAGAGGGATAGAGCTTCCAGGGTCTGATGCACACGTGGAAGGGAAGAACGGGGAGACACTGGGTGTTCCCAGCTCACTGTTAGCCCTGAGCATTGTGACTTGCCACCCCATGCCCCTGATGCCTGCATTTCCCATGCTGCTCAAATCCCTCCTCTCTGGACTGAGCTCTGTGATCTCCCACTGATATACAGATATACACAAACTTTTCTCTCTCTTCTGCTCTTTCCCCACCCTCAGTCCTACATCTTCTATAGGTACTGGTTTCCAAATCCTAATGTTCCCATTGCTGCTGTCCCACAAACCTGTGCCGCTCTGACTGCTGTACCCTGCTCTTCATGCCAACAAAGCAAGTAGTATCTAAAAATGCTATCCGTGTTTCAATGTGGGTATCTCAGCAACACTTCTACTTTTAAATACCCTGAAGAACTGTCTGTAGCAGTTATGTCTGGTACAAAAGTCTGCTCTGAAAGCAGATTAGGCCTAACCTCCCACCGCCCCTGAAGCTCTCCATGAAAAAGTCATCAGCTCACTTCCCATCTGGTGACTTGGGTTTCCCCTAATCCGTTTCAGCCAAAACAAACCAGTGCAGCTGACCCCTACTATTTAAACTGCTTAAGCTGCTCTGGTTGACTTTGGCCAAAACAAGTTTGAGAGGGATTGAGTGAGCAGCTTGCAGGTAGGGAAGGGAGGTGGTAGCCTTTGGCAGAAGACAGCCATGAGGTGACTGGGAGCTGCCTGGGAATGATAACCTCTTCAACAACTCCAGCCTAAGGAGGAAGTGAGCACCCACAAGGGGATTTTAAACCAGGGTAAATTCTGTACTTATAGTTCAATTCTCACTTATTTCGCAAGAGGTTTCCCTGGCAAACCACTCCTTTCCACTGTGCAGAAATCATGATGACGTTACTCAGGCTGTCATTCATCTTTCCCCTGTTTAATCACTGCTAACTGATTAACCAAATGAAGTGCCACAAAATCCATTAGCTGGAAAAGGAACAAAAAGCTGAATAGCTTTTACTAATAAAGAAAGGGAAACCTTTGTAAACAAGGTGCATGACCTCCAGCTCTTGAAAGTACCCAGCTATTACCCCTCCCTGGCCCCCAGGAACAGGGGGCAGTGAGGGGTGACACACTTGCAGCCACTCCTGCCAGAAGTGAGACATGAACGGGTAGCACATGGGGGAATGTCAAAGTTCAAGAGCTGTTGCATAGCCTGTTGGATAGCCACCATAATGTCTTTTGCCCTTGTTTTATCCCATATAGACATTTCTGATCTTATCTCATAAGCCTCATGAGGAGGTACAAGAAAGAAACACTAACTTTAACTCTTTCAGTACCATTTTCTCAAAAGGAACAGTGAACTTAGGCCAAAAAATCCATCACCAGAAGTGTAGCAAAATACATTTCACAGAATTGATGGACTTTAAAAACTTGGGGAGAGGAAGCCAGCAGCCAGGCACACCACCAAATCCAGGCACTCTCTCTCCCAGATGGTTCAGGTGTTTGCCAGACTAAGGCCTGACTCTCTCCTGGTTTGCACCTGCAGTTCAGATCATTTCCAGGAGCCTGCTCTGTGCAAGTGGTAGGGAGGAAAAAAAGGCTGTCATAGTGGGGGGAAAAAAAGAGTTAAGCTAGAGTTAGACTCTGTCATACAAAGAAGTTACTGCTCCTACACCACCAGCCACAGCCAGCTGAGGGATGTCAGCTGCCAGCACGCTCACACTTGTCTACTGCATACTGGAGATAAAGGATGCAGCTCCTATTCTCAATGAAACGAGGTCTGATGCTGCTGTGTCTGAGTCCTCCCGACTCCTTCTGTTGGTGTCTTCAGATTAGCAATGAACCTCTCCAGTTTCACCCTGCAATGTTCTCCCAGATCAGACTTTTGGCTCAAGCTCAGGTGAAAAGAAAAGTTATTCTTAGTAATAATTTCAACGTGCAGGAATTAATTGTGATACCACTGGTTTTGTCACACCTTTTATTACATTAGGAAAAAGAAATACCCTGACTCTATATTGAAAAAGCTTTAACTTGCTGTTCTAGTACAGGTTTTTCTGCATATATCCTTTTTTTCAGCTCAAAAGAAAAATATTTTCAAAAGATCACAAGTACTTCTTATTCTTACAGTTTTACAGTCAGGAAACTTTTAGAATCTCAGAATTTAAACAAAGCCCAAACCTGTTACATAAGGCGTTACTGAGTTGAGATGACAAAAGGGAAGAGAGAATTGAAACATCTTTCCACCTTACCACACACCTCTCTCTGCTGCTCCCCACTTCTCTTTGTGAAGATAACTGTGCTGGAACTATTTGTTCCTGCAGTTTTCTGGAATGAAAGAGCTGGGGCACTGGCTGTCACCTCCAGTTTCTCTGGCACGCTCTCTGATCCCCTTCGTCAAAATGGGTCAGTTCTAGCTCCGTTAACCAGCAGTTAATTGTGCAGATTTTTAATGCTGTGGGCACTTTGGGGGTTTGGGAAAGGCATCTTTGGGGCCACTGGTTAATTGAGACACAAGGGCATAACTGCTTTTCAGCTACCGGAAAATGGACACATGCAAAATAGTGAACATCCCGATTTTAGTTGCTTTACCATAATTTGTTCACTGCTTTTCATCTTTTGTCTCTCTCATGGAGCTGGAGCTTCTCTCTCTTCCTGCATGCTCTGCACTCCCTCGCACAGGACGTAACTGTTCAGTATGAGTGCCAACAAGGCTTTCTCATGAGACAGCTCACAACTCCTTAACACAAGGCCCTTCATCAAGGTGGTTCTTGGTCAATATTGCCAGGACAAAGCCCACCACCATACAATTTATTCTGAGTTACTTGCTTCCTGAAATACCAACTACCCAAACCATTTTACTGTGAGTGATAGCCATGTATGTGCTTTTCCAAAGGCACTTTGTTTGAAGAGACAGCCACCAAGAACATAAGGACCCATGCAGTTAATCCTCTTCCTCATGCTGTCTTCCAAGGGCTTCTAGCACAGGGATTCAAAAGCCATCAGAGGTGATGGATTGGAGTTTGAATTTTGGTGTGCAAGTTGTCCTGCGTACCCAGCAGTGCTGGCAGGTTCCCCATAGTAATGATGCCTCTGAGGGAGAAAGACGACTGCAGAATATTCTGTCATACATGGAACAGGGATGCATAAGACAGGACCTAGGTAGCCCCTGAAGGATGTACCTCCCTAGATCGGATTGGTACTAGCCATAACAGATACATGTCAGACAAAACTAACATGTGCTTCTGTGTATCTGCATAGATTTTCACTGGGCGGTTTCAGATTTTCAAATTTACTTAGCAAGGTTATCTAAAGGGCAAAGGCCCCCAATGTTCCACATGGCCCACAGGGTGCTCTGCCCACCTCAGTGACAGGGGTTGGAACTGGATGACTTTAAGCTCCCTTCCCTCAAGCCCTCTGTGATTGTATGATCCCATAACATTACGGCAGCAGGATGTGATGCCTTCACACCAGGTGGTTCTCCATCGCACCGCACAGCGGCACACTGTAAAAGCAAAGCCCAGGACAGTATTTAGGGGGCGGACAGTATTCAGGGATGCCCCCTCAGCTGGTGCAGGGGAGAGGGGAGGCGAGAAGGCCGAGGGGCCGAGGCTGCGGGGCCGGGGCGTCGCGAGGCGCCACAT
>WEIT01005205.1:2250-17336 GCA_013389985.1 Dryoscopus gambensis
CACTTCCCTCATCCACCACTGCTGTAACTCCATCGTAGAAGTTTGCCAAATTTGTCATGCATGATTTGCCTTTAGTGAAGCATGTTGACTGTCACCAATGACCTCATTATTTTCCATATGTCTTAACATAGTTTCCAAGAGGAGTTGCTCCATGATTTTGCCAGACTGACCTGCCTGCAATTACATAAAGAAATTTGTCATAATATGTATTGTAAATCTAGAATCGTTCAGTTTAAAGCCAATACCCCTCATTCTACCACAATACTCCCTGATAAAAAGTCCCTCCCCAATTTCCTGTAGGCCACCTTTAAGTACTGAAAGACCTCTATAAGGTCTCCTGGAAACCTTCTCTTCTTTAGCATGAACAACCCCATCTCTCTCAGCCTGTCCTCAAAGATGAGATGCTCCAGTCCCTGATCACCTTCATGGCCTCCTCTGGACCCACTCGAATGGGTCCATGTCTTCCTTCGAATGGGCTCCAGAACTAAAGACGGTAGTCAATAGTTCATGGCATAACAGTTAGAGACCATCTTTATTATTCTGGGCATCCTAACACACAGTCAGTCATTTGCACATTTAAAGCCTTTTAATACACTTCTTTCCAAATTCAGTTTTCTCATCATTTAAACATGGCTTCCCTTTTCTCCTTGAAACATTGGATTTAGCCATTTTAGAGCAAGGTTGCGTAAGTCTCATTTCCCAGGAGATGCAGGTCATAGTATTAAACAAACCTGGCTTTATTTATCCCTAAAAAGCCCCACTACATCTAATGGTAATTGCGTTGTTTTTATTCAGTGTGTTTTGTGCAGGCAAAGTCTATCACATGTGTAAATCATAGAATCATAGAATATCTTGAGTTAGAAGGGACCCACAAAGTCCAACTCCTGGCCCTGTACAGGAGAGCCTCAAGAATCACACCATGTGCTGTGTGCATGTAAGATCATGGCCCAGAAATGTAGATATGCAGCTGTAAATTTAAAAACTCATATCCACTCAAGTGAAAGCCAGGATATAAAATAAGACAAAACTTATGCCTTTTGCTTTTCTCACTCACACAGAGGTCACATTTTTTTCAGGTTTTTTATATAATCTTGTACTTGACAGGAAAGAAAAAAATGACATATATGTTTTAGTCTTATTATCAGCTTGTATAAATGAGCAGTATTATGTAAACTTTAATGGAGAGACTCTGTCACATGCCAGTTGAAGATGTGTTCTGTTTACAGTAATTTCAAGCATTTTTCAAGATGTCAAAAAGCAGTGGTGATTACAGCCCTGACATCTTGTCTTCTTGCATCATGTCACTGAACCTCAGAACTGAAAAGCACATTATTCAGTTTGCTCCAGCACTGCTGATTCTCTTTGGCTCCCTGCATCTCAGAGTTCAAAAGTCAAGAAAAAACTGCTGCTATGAAAGCTTTATGTTTAGAAATAGGAGTCAAAAAATGCTGTCCTCTCTCATCAATCCAGAGCTGATAATAGCAACATTTGCAGCAGAGAACCAGTGGTGACCATGGTATTTAAGCGCCAAATTTGCTGAGAATAGGAACTGATATAAGAAACTGAATATAAGCTAATATTTTCAAAGGCCTGAACATGAAACTAAACCCCATCCTCTACCACACACACACCTACCATGCATTTGTGAACAACAATATTTTTCCTACTGCCATACTTCACGTGTGGGGAAAAGCAAAATGGAAATGGAGAAATGAAGAATTGGGCCTAGAGTGTGAATTTCAGAGAGATATCCAAAGCTCTGTTTTCAGTGTTCCAGTGCCCTGTGTAAGAGGGAGGAGAGACACTTGATAAATTCAGAAATCTATGGAAGAAATCTATAAATGCATGTGGTAGTTTCAAGAAGGACTGCAGATGTACAGTTCCTGCTCCCAGAATTCAGTGGTGTTCCCCTTAGAGAATTATCTTATTAAAATATTGTTATTATTATTATATTGTAATATAATAATAATATAAAAATAATATTATTAGTAAATGTAATAAAAAATATATTAACACATAGGAGCTAAAATCTCTCTGCCTGTTAAGGTCTGACTGTCCAAGCTGACGTTTGCAAAATCACCATGTTGCTTCCTTCTTTTTCTGTATGCCAAGTTCATTACAATCCCTTACTTTTATGATACAATTCTATCACCCATTTGAGCAGAAATGTGCCCTGTCCCTTCTACCTCATGAATCTTGCAAGTTAAGAAGGAAATTAACAAGAAAAAACATTGACATGTATGATTGCATGGCTTTCCCTTGAAAAGCTTTTTTTTCAACCACAATAATTTTACTTAATTGGTCATATATTTTGTATTTCGTAGTGAATCAGAGGCAAGACTGCAAGTACAGAGAGAACCTCCAGTTCAAAAGCAGTAGTCAATTTATTTTCCTAAGTCATGTGACTACTAGGCAGTTTTACCAGCTTGGAATTTTGGACTGAAGCAGTCCAATACAATGCTGTAAACATCTGCACATGTAGTTGACCAACACACAAGGTACAACCACATTGCTGGAGTATTCAGTTCAACAAATGAATGACTTAAGGTCTTATTTGCTGTAACATCTCATAGTTTCAGGGCAAGTTCATGGAGTAACTTTTTTGGGAAGAAAGTTCACACCAGTTGTCAGTCCTAGGTTCACTGTGCATCCAAGGAAAGCTAACTTTCTAGAGAATTTTACATACACTGTGCATACAGAGGTCTATCCATGCATTTAGAGAATGATATTATTTTCCATTTTCACTCTAAATATTGACTGAGAGCAATGGAATTAGATATAAAATGAGTACCTTTGCAGGCATGTAAGGAGAAGTGAGCCATTGAAATACAGAAAAGAACTGCTATTGCATTGTTGATTCTGTGGACTGTGAGGTTAATGAAAGCCCAAATTAGTAGCTATGCAGAAGATAGAAGACATGGAAAGCCTAGAATATATCCTTTACTTCATCTTATCAACATCCCAGCTAAAGAGTGGCAGTACAAAAATATCTTTGCTGATTTTAACCACTATATAATGAATCCCTGGATAAAATTTTTAAATCTTGGTTCCATTTAAAATGTATTTTACACTTTCCTTCTTGGGTATCTTCATCATAAACAATGATGATTTATTTATCAAGACATAATATTCTCTCGTCAAGAGAGAACAAATTTAATATTGTTCTTTTGCTTTTGAGATTCTCTCCCCATCAAATAGGCATACAACTTTTACTTTTATAAAGCATTTTAGTATCTAGGAAATCTGTGTTTGAACTCTATTCAAGGCAAACAGCACAGTCTAAGGTAATATCAAAGTTAAAAGAAAGGAGAGAGAAATATTTCTAACTCAGATAAAGACTATTATAGCTTGAAGTAGTTTTTAGTAGATTTTGGGTTCTTTATTAAGCTTCAAAATATTGTGCTGCGTAGTCTGATATCCTGAATTTCCTTTCTTTATTTTATTTTTTTTTTTTTTGGAAATTACATCAAAAGGCATGGCTGTGTTCAGAGACTGAGAGTATGAGGAGCACAAAAGCAGATTGCCAGAAAAATAGAAAAATAATCAGAAGTCCCTACTCTTTATAGACAAAGATTAAGGTTCAGCCAGCCTAATAAGCGTATATAAGATTTAGAAAATCTGGTAACCTTGTCCAAAAGAAAATAACCTGAATCTGTAGCATATTGGGAAAAAATGTTCAGAAAAGCAAATCCTCTGATTATTAAGTCTTTGTTAAACCAGTTATACTGGCATGTGGTTAATCATAGAATCATAGAATATGTTGAGTTGGAAGAGACTCATCAGGATAATGAAGTCCAACTCCCGGTCCTGCGCAGGACACCCCAAGGTGTCCATCTTGTACCTGCGAGCATTGTCTAAATGCTCCTTGAATTCACACAGGCTTGGTGCTGTAACCACTTCCCCCAGGAGCCTGTTCCAGTGCTCAGCCACCCTCTAGTGAAAACCCTTTTCCTGATATCTAACCTAAACTCCCCCTGACTGACCTTTATGCTATTTCCTGGAGTCCTGTCACTGGTCATGAGAGTGGAGAGATCGGTACTTATCTCTCTGCTTCCCCTTGTGGAGATGTTGAAGACTAAGGTGTCCCCTCAGTCTCCTCCAGCCTGAACAGACCAAGTGACCTCAGCCACTCTTCATTCGGGCTTCCCCTCCAGACCCTTCACCATCTTTGTTGTTCTCCTATGGACACTCTCTAATAGTTTACCTTGTTTTTAATACTGTGGTGCCCAAAAATGCCCTAAGGACTTGAGGTGAGGCTGCCCCATTTCAGAGCAGCGGGACAATCCACTCCCTTGCCTGGCTGGTAATGCTGTGCCTGATGCACCCCAGGCCATGGTTAGCTCTCCTGGCTGCCAGGGCTCTTCTGACCCAGATTCAACTTGCCATCAACCAGGATCCCCAGGTCACTTTCCATGGTGCTGCTCTCCACCCTTTCAATCCCTAGACTATACACACAACCAGGGTTGCCCCATTCCACGTGCAGAATCTTGTACTTGCCCGTGTTTGGTGATTGCCCCCCAAAAGACAAAAAAACAGCTGGTGATTCTCCCAAAAGACATAGCTTTCAGATATTCAGCTTTTAATTTTCATCTAGGGAAAGTTATCTGGCCCAGGAGGAGGGAAGTTTACTATAATTCCTTCATTTTTAGGAGTATTGTGAAGTAGAACTGCAGACTTGGCATGAGAGGGTATTCACAAGCTGTCATAAAGTATGACCTTTTTTTTTTTTTTTTTTTTTTTTTTTAAAATTCTTGGGGGTATATTCCNGATGCCTTCTCCAGCCACCTAGAAACAGAGACTAGACAAGAGTAAGGGAATAAAGGCAGCTATTGCTTTGAAAGGTCTTCAAAGGTACACCCTAGGGAGCCAGAGGCCACTTCCAAAAACGGACCCCAAGATGGACGACAGGTCATGAGTTCTTCACACTTTTATAGGTTTGGTCCATTTGCATATCAGCATTAATTCACCATTTAAAACTTTTAGCTTTCTTCAATTTCTCCACCTCTCTTGCGGCCCCAGTTTACACCTTTGGGCCTAGGACAGTCTGAGTGTCCTTGAACAGCAAGCTCAGAGAAGCTTTGTTGTGTCTATCTGATTTAAGAGAGCACCTAACAAGCTGCAAGAGACTTCAGAGTTACACACTAGGCAATACAGGATTTGAAAAAATATAAAAGTTAAAACATAAGGCATCATTGAAGTGAAGAATTTGTCTTCTTTGGGTAAGAAACCAATTAATACAAACTGATAGGTCCTTAGCAGTAAACCCTTCTTTCAACATCTAGTCAGAGCTCTGATAGGAATATGTTGCCTCTTGTTCCCCCCTCCACAGTTTTTCATAAATGTTTGCAATACTGCAAGAAATTTGTGTCAGCTTAGGAAATTTCAATGTAAGTGAAATTTTTTGGTTGATTTCATGGAATACTTAGGTTACTGAATTGTATATTAGCCAACAATCAACAAACATGAAGAGGTGTCATTACTAATGAATACTACTGCCAAGTTTTGCCAGCCATACTTTGTTCAAAGACTAGGACGAGAAATAAAAGATATTTATAATTGATGGTTTTTGAAATGAAGTGGAACTGCAGTGTACAACTCTGCTAACTAAATGTTCTGTTCAGGCTCTAACTTTCCTGTAAAGACTAATGAGTAATAGCACTGCCTTGCAAACTGAATCATCTAGGTACTTCCACTTAGGTTTTTAAAGTAGAACATATGTTTCTTAAAAGGAAGGAGAGGTCTAGATATTTCTAATGTTCCTCATCTGAAGTGTTACAAATCATGTATTAGGAAGACTATCCTATATTAATGCAAATCACTAAAGTTTGTAATCAACTTTTGTCTTTTTCAAAAAATTATAAAACCATTATTTTCTGTGGTTTACTTTTTGAGTCCCTGTTCTCTGACATTGCAAATAATTTATACTTTTCTACGTGTAAATACGAGAAGCTTCATTAATAATTATGACGCTACTCTACTTGGGTTTACTTTCGCAAAATTATTTTATAATGTCTTAAAATGCTCTACTTTATACTGTATTTACGCTGTAGGAATGGGGTGAGTAGTTGTGTCCACACAGTTACAGAACATCAAAGCCTTTATTAGACTAAACTGAAACATGATGCTCAACAACTTAGGTTGTGAACTGCAGTAGTTTTTGGTTTGCCCCTGCTAAGAGGATGTAAATCTCAGGGCTAGCACAGTGGATTGCCTGAACAGGGTGTCATTTAATCCAGATGAGTTTATCCCCTCCAACTGGTTGAACTGCAATGTGGTAAAATCAGCTGTTATGTATGTACAGATTTGCAGTATATGCAAATATGTGTGTTATTCATTGTGCTCAGTTCCATCATCCAAAGTTTTTAAGGTAGTCATTGTCTTTAAATGGTTTCATTCAAGAACTTCAATAAATATATATCTGACTTTAGGCATGTTGGCTTGATTTAGGAACAATAAAATTAATTCACTTTGAGCAGCTGAATGCAACTCAGTTTTGGAAAGAGAGAATCAGTTGTCTGTCTTGCTGTCTGTATCAGGATGAACACTTTGGCTACAGCATTCCTCAACAATTTAGCTTTTTTTTCAGAGTGAATGTAGTTCTTTGTCCTACATGCATAACTTCAACAGACAATAGTCTGTGCTTTTCAGACTCATGGTACACATTGCCATTAAATTATAACATCATGGGGCAATTAAAGAGAAAACAGTTTATATGCTTTTAATCTATTTTCCAATGTTTCAGTTTTTTGATGGAAACTGCAAACAGTGTGTGAAAGAGTAGACTAGGAATGCAGAGAATGCAATAGGAATAAATAAATGCATTAAACTTTCTGAACACTTCAGCAACTTTTGAACTTGTCACATTGTTAAATTGAATTATAATGATAAAGATAAAAATAAAACCCTGGTCTAAGATGTGTAAGAGTTATGACCTTTGTGACCTTAGAGTAGGCTTTGTTGTTTGTGTTTGGGTTTTTAGCATTGTTTTGAATATAATGTTTAATGATCTAATCAATAATGCCAGACAGAATTCACACCATATGTACAGTGGAGGAAGCATGAAGAAAAGCAGTTTCATAATTTAGTCTATTGGGAAGTGTTCTATTCCTCTTTGAAAGGTTTCCAGGTACGTAGGAATATCAGAGATTTCTAGTCTGAATCTCTGTGGCTCTTTGTTCTTTCTGTGTCCAGACTACATCTCAATTTGCCTAGATCCCTATCATTTGTTGGTCTTAAAATGGGCATTTTATGTAGGCTAAAGGAATATACCTTATCTAGAAATACAATAATTTATTGCAATCTAACCAAAATAGTCTAATCAAAGAATTCTTTTCAGACCAGATTTAATTACTAGAGAAAAAGAAGGAAATAATACTACCAAATAAAGAGTCTAGATAATATCACCATTAAACTATTATACATGCTTTCTGTGCCTTTCCATGGCTCCACTGGGTCCCAGGATTGATGGTTGCCCACTGGGGGAAGGTTGTGTTGAGTCATCAGCATTCTAAGTACTTTAAAGAAGGTTTATGGGTGTTGATGACAAAGATTTCCTCCTCTTTACTCTGGGATATAATTGGGATTATTTTCCTACATTTTCTGCCATGCCCTACACTCTTCTCCTTATTCATTGCTCTATAATTCCATGCTCCAAATCCAAATTTGGTATATATGATATTCAAGATTTAATAACAACCTGTTCTTTGTTACCCCTTAAACTATTGTCATGCAAGATTACAGTAATGGTACCTTTGATGGTAGAAAGTGCTTTTATAAAGATTCCTCAAAGCAGTCTAGCAAGGGCTTCAGGACTTCAACATAAGCAGTTGGGATAGCTGAGTTTTAAGACATGTAATGGTTCAATTACACAGCTTACAGAAGCTCAGCTCTGGCATATTGTTTGCAACCTCAGACAGAAACCATTGGCAGGGGTGTGTGTGTCACAAGATTTATCTGGGGATTAGGAGTTCTATTAGAAAAGACTTCAAATGCTGAATATGCTCTTGCTTCTTCTTTTCAAGGATGAAAAAAGACTGGATTGCAGTGTATAAATGTTTAAAAGGGTCACACATGACGACCCTGAGAAAAACCTATTTTGATTCCAGGGGATTATTAAAGCAAGAAGTCACTGCTCTGAAACTAGTAAACAATCCTTCAGAATCAGCAGTATAGTGGATTGATATGTATGTGAATGGAGAAAAAAAAAAACTAGGATAAGCTCCCAGGAAATCTACAAATATTGATTACAATTATTGTATTGACTTTGTAAGGAATTGTAAAAATTTTAGCTGAAGTTTTAAAATTTATTGCTAACTGATGAACATTGGGGTAAAACCTAGTGAATAGATTATGTTGTTTGTATTTTCCTCAATGCTCTGAACGACTCTGCCCTTGAAACTTTAGTAGCTGACAAAATACTGAATAAGACAGATTATGGCCTGAGCAGGGTAGCAGTCACAAGTATGAGAACTACTTTGAGATATCCAAAGTGATTAAATAAACCCTTCTTCAACACAGTGACAAGAATCTGCACTTCATTGAAGATCAAAGGAAGTGCCTAGATACATTTATGAACATATGTTGTTGACCTTGAAACAGCTTTTTTTCACTACTAGAATCAAGGATGTCTATCTCTTTTGCTTTTATTTATTTAGTAAAAAAGTCACACAGTCTGATTATATTTGTGCAAATTAAAAAATAAAAAAAAAATGTTGACATAGCAGTCACTTCCAATGCTGACTTTTTCCTCTGGAAAATTTGTCCAGATGCCTGTGAAAATTTGATATTTGTTTTACTATTTGTTTAGAATTTTCTAGGCTTGGTGTCCGGGCTGCAGAGAGTGGGCAGAGCTCAGAATGGTGTGGGCATGGCCAGGTTGCCATTCTATACCATTGACTTCATTGGTGGGGGCTGTGGTTTCAGGGGAAAGAAAAGGGTGAGTACGCACTGGAAGTGCACCATTTTATTCCCTCTCTCCCTCTGAGAAGTTGCCAGCTGTGGTAGTGCTCCAGATTCTTGGGATCAGTGCTGCAGACTCTGTCCCTCTTGCCACTGACACCTGTCCCTTCCCGTTCCTCTGAGACACGGCTCTGAAAGTGGCAAACACAGATAAGACGCAGCTCCTTCTCTTTTGCATACTTTTGTTATTTATATTGCTGCTGTTACTGTGTGCTTTTTATTCTATTTCTGTTTGCTTTCAGTAAATTATCTCAACCCATAATCTCTGCCTGTATCCCTCTCTTGCTGGAAGGGGATGGGGGTGCAGTGAGAGACTGGCTTCTTTGGAGTTTAATCCCCAGCTGGTGTTAAACCATCTCTCTTGGCTATTAGCCCACCCAATCTGCTGAAGTCCTGCGCATACATGTCCACAGCAAATTCTGGGTCAATCTGATGGGGCTGGAAATACTAGGAGTACATGAAAGTTTCTGTAGACCTGTAGAGTCAGCCCAGCACTCTTGGGAGACACATTTTACTCTTCATCTGATGGTCAGTAGACTGATGCATGTGTTCTCACTGACCAAGGGCACAACTGCAAAGAAATGTGTATCAAAACTGGCCACTTGAAAAACACGTACTCCAGAAGTGACCTTTACTCTTGAAAGTTTTTAAAACAGGTTAATTTCACTTAAACCATCAGTGAAAACAGGTACCAAAAAATGAGAGAAACCCAAGCTCCTTCTTTCTCATCTTTTTCTCTTGAACTAAATTCCTAATAATAATAAAATGTAACAAAAACCCCCATATTCAATAATTTCTGGGTTTGTTTCCAAAGCTTTGTTGTTCAGAGCACACTGATGCCATAAATTCATATAATTTCAACACCCTATAGAAATCAACCTCACAAGGGTAAGTCACACCACACTAATCTGATCACATTCTTCAACAAAATAACATCTTCTGTTGATATGAGGATAGCAGTGGATGAAATTTACCTGGCTCCAGCAAGGTATTCAACACTGTCTTTCACAGCTTTCTCCTCATCAGATTGGCAAGGTATAGATTGGAGAAGTGGTCTGTGAAATGGGAATTGGCTAACAGGCTGTACTCAAAGGTTAGTGTTTAAAGATTTTTACTCAAACTAGTTGCCTGTCACAAGTTGCAGCCCCCAGTGATACTGGGTCCCACACTGGTCACCGTCTTCATAAATTACCTGGAGTATGGGATTGAAAGGCTGGAGGAATGGACAAAAGGTTTTTAAATGTAAAGGTTTTTAAATTCAAAAAGACAAGTATAGTGTCCTGCACCCAGGGAGGAATAGCTGCTTGTACCAGTACAGGCTGGGGGTTGACCTGCTGGGAAACAGCTCTGCAGAGGAAGACCTAGGAGTCCTGGTAAACAACAAGCTATCCATGAGCCAGCACTGTGTTCTTATGGCCAAGAAGGTCGATTGTGTCCTGGAGTGCATTAGGAGGAACATTGCCAGCAGGTCAAGGGACATCATCCTGCCCCTCTACTCAGCCCTGGTGAGGCCTCACCTGGAGTGCTGGGTTCAGTTCTGTGTTCTTCAGTAGAGGAAAGAAATAAAGCTCCCTGAGTGAGTCCAGTGGAGGGCTACGAAGACGATGAGACAACTGGAGCACCTCATTTATGAGGAAAGGCTGAGGGAACTGATCCTGTTTAGCCTGGAGAAGACTGAGAAGGGACTTCATCAGTGTCTGTAAGTATCTGAAGGGGAGGTACCAAGAGGATGGAGCCATGGTCTTCTCAGTGGGTCTGAGATGAGAGGCAACAGACAGGAACTTATGCACAGGAAGTTCCACTTGAATATGAAAAATAATTTCACTGTGCAGGTGACTGAATCCTTGAACTGGTTTCCCCGAGAGGTTGCGTAATCTTCTTTGGAGATATTAAACATCTGGACACAATGCTGAGTAACATGCTTTAGGGACCCTGCCTCAGTAGTGGGGCTGGACTAAATGACCTCTATCGGTCCCTCCCAACCTTACCCATTCTGTGAGTCTGTGATACTTGGTCAAAGTATCCTCACCAAGTTTGCTGATGACACCAAAGTTGCCACCTGGTGACAAGAATATGTCAGAAAGGGAGAGCCATATTACAGAGACACCTGGATAGACTGGAAGAATGGGCAGCCAGTATTGGTTAGGATCTGTGTGGCTGGGGAACAGCTGTAGCAAAAGTGACCTGTGAGGCCTGGTAGACAATAACAAGCATACACAGGGGCATTACTAGCAGAGAGGGAGAGAGAGACATGAATGCCCTACTCTACCCAGGACTGATCAGGCAGCACTTAGCACTGTGTCCAGTTTTGGTCTCCACAATTCAAAAAATGCAGCATCTTCCTTTCATGTCCTAAATGTTTCTTACTGTTAAAAGAATTGTTTTCAGAAGGACCATAATACTCACTTTCGAGTGGAGCATCTGCCATAGCTGATGGACAATAAGACACCAAGTTCAGCTGGTACAATAACCGTTTCAAATCCTTGTAGTTTACAAGAACAATGTGCCATTCTTTTTGGCAAAACAAATGCTTCTACACCTTCACCTGTTTTGTTTTAATTAAAATACAACTTGATAGACTGTGCCCTCTTAAGGTTTATTTCTAGGAAAATAATTCCTCTCTAGTCTCAAACTGCAGCAGCTGCTTACAGTGCAGAGCTTCATGTTTTCCCTCACAAAGAACTTAGTTTTTCTATTCTGTATGTTACCTCAAAACAATTCCAGATTTCTAGCATAAATAATCTTTTTATATGCAGACAAGGGAGACTATCAAGAAAGTTGGGGTACTTTTCCTGTCTTGAGATGATTTCATTTACTGTCAGTATGGCACAACTACAGTAAAAGTCATGAACCATCTTTGTTTTCTGCTGAATTAAGATGGTCTCAAACAGTGTTGCAACATTTGCCTATTGCATTTCAAATGAACTGACATTTCAGAGGTGTTAAACATGAAAGCGCCACTGTTCTTGGTACTGATGCTCTACATTCAACAAACTAAAAACATTCTTATTTAATCTCAATAAAGTCTTTCTTGTAGAAATCTTAAATTTATTATACATGATTAATTTTAGGAATTATTTAGTGCACAAACTTTGGGAGTGTGAAAATATTAATTTTTAATGTGACTTTTAAAATAACTGAAAAATGTATTTTGTAAACACACATAACAAAGCTCACACCGGCATTCAGAAAAATCAATACAGTAAATATTGTGACAATGTACATGCATGTAACATATAAAGGTTTAATTAGTTTTTAAATTTAATTATTAAGCCTTTAATTCATCAGTCAGTATGCTGTGGGAACATATTTTATATGTTCAGCAAATAGAGAGGATAAACATTTCCCTATGAGTCAAATCCTGCAATTCGGTTCTCTAGAAGACAACCAAAGAAAACAGGAAAATAATGAATAGGTAGATCCGTGACGTCACAAGGTCCCATTTGATGTATGAGTTACTACAGTGCAATAATTTATTCTTTCAAATCCAGAATTTAAGAGCTGACTTCTCTTTAGAAATATTCAAAAAATGAACTAACATTCAACTGTTGATAAAATCCCAAATTTCTACAACAACCAAGGGATCTTTGGCAAGAGAAGCCTCATAGTTTTGTTCCTGACAGGGGAACACAAGTAGCAAAGTAGGATAATGTGACATCATCATTTGGAATCGTCCACTCTTGCATGGCTTCCAGCCAAAATAAAGAAAGCACAGTTACTTAGTAGCCTACCTGTTTCGGTTTCATATTGCTGGTTTTTTTTTAAAAAGCATCTGTGCTGAAATTTTAAAATTATTTACCTTCTTAAAGGTCCTATTTAATCCTAAATTCCTGAAATTTAGAGCAATATTGCATAATTGTTCTGAAGAATCAATATAGTGAAAAATTCCATAAAGTTATTGCTAAAACACTTGTACTTGCCTATCTTTATCTAATAAGTGGTTTTGTGTGATTGAAAAATGGCAAGATTTTCCCTATTTTATATTCTAGAATGTTCTTCATCAACTTTTGCATAGTACCTTGTAAACTTTTTTGGCTTAGTCTTTGCCATCCATTATAATTTACAGAAGCATTTGAAAACCTGCTGCTTTCCTTCAATTTCTGCTTAGATTTTGAAATCGTATGGGTGATACCTTAAGTTCTCCAGTGTTAGACTTCATTTGCAATGTGTGAAGCTGATTATGTGGTTGTCTTATCTACCTGAACTCCTTTTGATGCTTGCAGTCTTCATCAACCACTTGTTTAAAGTTCTAAATCATCAACACATTCAAGATGTTTTTAACTGGCAAGAAATTTATATACAACTGAAAGGTTTAAGCAGTGATTTTCTGTCATGGGTTTGGTATATCCTTTCCATCTATGTACCACTCCCTGATCTGATGATAGGACATGAGCAGTGCATCTTCCTAATGATATCAAAAACCATCTTCATATGATATTTTTCAAAATATTAAGCTTTTTATCCCTTGATCTCTTTTACTATGACTGGCAAAGGAAAATAAAATGTATCCCTACAATTTACCAAAGAACCAAGAAAGTCCCAGTAAATGCACTCCTCTCAGCTACCATTGTCATAATTTCCTATCTCTTTCAAAAAGGTGAAGAGGTTAGTTAGGCAATATGTTCCTTTTCTATATTCATTTGGGAAATCTTCTGTTATCTCATTACTGCACAGGTGTTCCTTTTATGCTATTGCTCAATATACTCTATGAGTTTGCTTACTCTAGAGAAAAGAATGTCCTAGTTAAAAAAATTGGTGAATGTTAAGATGTTTGAAAAATGAGAAATATAAGCTCTAGTAAAGGAATAGCTTTCTGTAAAACCCTCAGTCACTTTTACCCTGGCTTGCAATGATATGAGCCTATTTTTTTTTTTTTCAGCCCTCCAAGAAGATAGCAGGAGGACTAGTGAAATGGTGATTAAGAGAAAATTAATGCCACTGATGTCAAGTGGCCCACACTGGACAAAAAGCTACTTTTAGACATTCATATATCAATTTCTGTCTTGTACTCCTTAGTGTATAAAATAAAGAGAATGATTTGTGAGCAAAATTCTGAATCTGCTTCCACTCCTTTATGCCTGTGTGATTCTACTGATCTAAATGTACAGGTTTGAGTTTCAGTTTAGAATTACTGAGAACCAAAATGGGAATGAGAACAGAATCTGCACTGTGAAAATGTCCACAACTTCGCCTGTAAAGACTCACTCCTTATAAAAATTTTTATCCCAAGGAGTTTCACCATGAAGTTAAGAGGTCTTTTTAAGCTGCACAAGGATCATATTAAGAATTGAAAGGTAAAGCAGTATCTTTAATGCACATCATTTTGACTACAAAAATATGATGTGGATTGATTCACTTTTTGAAAAAATAGAGAAAATCTTTCATACAGTGCAGAAAGTGAGTTGAACCTGTGATTACCTTCCCACGCTGGTGAACAAATATGTGATTAAATCATTACTGTCATAGAAGTTGAATAATTCCTGAGAAGCTGCTTCAGCCATACCTAAATCTCTCTTGAGCTTGTTGTGGCCCTGTCTCTCCCTGTTTTAATCTGATTTCTAGTTTCTTATTATTTGCAACACACTTAATGACTGGATTACATATTTCGGTACATTTTGCACGAATGGTATCTCTATTTGAAGGGTCTTTGGATATTCCACAGATGATAACATATTGCAAAAGTCATCACACCATGGTTGTACCAGAACTGGCTTTCTGTCATTTTCTGGTGTGTATGTTTCCAGTCATACAAATGCAGAGCTTTTGGATCAGCAAAGCACGCTTCTAATGTGCACTCTATGTTATTAGGCAAAAGGAGACCAGCCAAAAGTAACTATAGCTACTAAATTAAATAAGCTAAGGAATAAGTAGGATGTCAATATAAATCAATATTTTGCTGAATTGTTGTTTTTCAAAACAAATGTTTGCAGCTCTGAAACTTGTAAAGATGAAAGTCACTGAGGTGAGGTTTCCAGTAAAAAAATTCAGGGCATTTTTCTTTTGAGAAGAGTAGTGCAGAAGGCATTAATATGAATTGAAGAGGGGTCAGAGAAAAGTGTTAAAGTCAAGAATAGACTCCTTTCTCTTCTCTGAGGTTTTCAAAGTGTAGTGGTTTTGTCCACGTCCAT
>WEIT01005208.1:0-13614 GCA_013389985.1 Dryoscopus gambensis
GAATCCATACACTGTCTTCTAATATGTCCTGCCTATCTTTTCATACCAATTTTTAGTGATCAGAAAAGATTTTTTCACTGTTTTCTTTTCCCCTACTGCTCCTTTTTTTGCCTGCTGGCAATAATTATAAGTTGTGCAGACACAAAAAAGCGGATATTAAATAGTCTGTATTTTATTAAAAATACTGTCATAGGCTTCAGTCCTGAACTAGCAGTCTGACTAATACATATTTGCCTTCCTTTGGGACATAAACATAGTCATTATTCCTGACAAAACAAAAAAAAAAAAAAAAAGGAGAGAAAGAATTGTAGCTATTTAGTAATAATTTAAGGTTTTCATTTACTTCCTTGTAATGCAATAATGTACATGCATCTGTGCAATTGTTTCTCCTATGCATTCTACTTGAAATGCATCCTACTTCTTAGATTCATGGCAATGAAACATTCATAGCCTATATTCTGGGATTAATTTATATTTGTTGTATTATATGATATTATTAATATTAACATGCCACTACTCGCCTTTAATTGTCCTTTTCATAATAATAGCTGCTGTGAAGAAATCCAGTTTTCTGGAAATTCTGCACAAAAATTTTCATCCTATCCTAGTCCAAGGATGTTTGGCTGACTCTTCAGCTGTTATAGAATTAGCTGATTTATACCAGCTGAAGGTCTCATACCTCATTTCAAACTGTGTTTCACTTCAGTTCTCAGACTGTTGTGATAATTCTTCAACTTGATCAGCTCCATTTGTGCAGTTGTCATACTCTCTTTTCCTCCTTGTTTGCTGAAAAAACGTGTATGTGAAGAAAGGTGTAGGTGAAGAACCTACCCACAAAGTTTAATTCTGTAAAAATCTCTGATCCAGTGCACAGGAAAAGCATCCTCTTTATTGGCTTCATGCTGTATTTGGTGCTTACTGCTTAGTTTTTAGAAATGTTTGCTGATCACTGTTCAATGCAATTCTGACTGGAATCAAATGAATTGGACTGGGGTTGAATTGCTGGGATAAAATGTTGTTTCACAGCTCAGCTCTATTTTCTACAAAATGTGAGAAAAAGAAGACCCTCTGCTGAAGTTCTATTGCAACAGCAGGATTAAAGTAAATGAAATTGGGCAAAAGCTCTAACTGCTGAGCTTTGGAGTCCAGAGATAGTCTTAGATAAAATATCTCTAATCAACTTAATACCACAACAGTTAAGGAAAGATCTTGTGTCATGTTCTGAGGGTGAGAGATCAGAGCATTCTGAATTTGTGTATAGATAATACAGTGGCTCGGATATTGGTTTCATTTCTGTCTGATCCAGGAAATGGAATTCGCTTCTTGGACATACAAAGCACCAGATAATACTCTCATAGTCCTTTGCTTCTGGGTAGTATCTATCCTCAAATGATCTGAAAATGTATTACATGGAGTGAACTGCACAGCAGTTCACTAAAGCAGAAAGATGGGAGCTGATTACCAGACAGCATTAGTACTCCAGGCCTGAAAAATATTGCTTTACCTGCTGCATTAAGTTCTGGTCACTGTATCTCAAAGAGTGTTAACTCTTTGAAACAGATGAAACAAGTGTTGTGGACATACAGCACAGAGCATAAAGCAAAGGCTGGGGCCTCTTCATTTAGAGGGAAAAAAGGACACAGACAGTAAGAAATGGTGTAAAAGAATTAATCTGACTGACATTTACCACTATGAAGTGGCAGGAGACAAGGATAGTTCAATGAAACAGAAGGGATGAACATTTGAAATATTATATGAATAATTCTTACAATATGCATAGCTAATCTCAAACACTCTAGCACAAACCAATAATAAAGATTTAGTATAATTTAAGAATTATTTGATTTCTGTACATCTAAGGAGAATATTCATGGGTACTTTTGGATAGAAAGAAGTAAAGGAATTAGCTCTTTGCTTAGAGTAAGACTTAAACCACTTTCTGGTATTTTAAGAAGAAGTGAGGCCATAATATGTAATTCCATGGCTGCCCACTTTAGGAACTCTCAATGATGTGTTTGTTACAGCTCATTACTGGTTACAGGATGAAGTTGCTCTTTGATCTGACTTGGTGTGGTTACTCTTTTACAAATGGTTGGAGTGAGGTAAGAGTGATTTACCTGAGGTGACAGAGAGAATCAGTGGCACAACTGGGAGCAGAGCCCAGGAGGCTGTATCTCAGCTCCAATAGCTAAACAGCTGACAATACTCACTTCTCAGTTTTGTAAATAAGGAACAAAGACCTCTTCAACAGAGAAAAAAGGCACATTAACTTTGGCAGGAGGAGGCATTTATTATCTGAATGCACATATAGTATCTAAATTTACCATATTTTAAACATGGAGACAAAGTGATATTCTTATCATTTTGCAGATGAAGCTGTGCTGGATTTGGTTTAGGCTCTTTCAGTAAAACAAGGTGTTCAAGCACATTTGATTCCTGCAATGGGTACTGAAATGTGCCTTCCACAACCTCTGCTTCCTGTCCTGGGAAATGCACTGCCCTTGGCTGTCTGCTGACTCCACCTCACCTGCACCTTGCCTGGCCCCTAAAACATCTTGCCCCGAGTCCTGAGTCCATGATAGGTGGAGTTGGAGAGGACAATCACAGAATCATAGAATGGTTTGGGTTGGAAGGGACCATAACGATGCTGTAGTTCCAAGCCCCTGCTTCTTGCCCCAGATCCAGTCCCAGCCTTGCAAAGGCCTCTAAAGTAACTCCCCAATGCTACTCAGTCTCTAAATCTATAGCTGAAGAAGTAAGTAATACCAATTTCTTTGTAAATCTGTAGGATTTCAGAAGTGTTAGCAAATAATATTTTTTCTGTAACACCAGTTAATTCCCTTCTGATTTCTATTGCCTGTTCACACACTGGTAACTAGCCACAAAATAATTAGCAACTTGAACTTCTGCCCTGGGTGAAGAGAAATTCAGATCAAATCCATCATTTCTAGATACCAACAGTTTCCCCAGTAACAGAAGTTTCTGCCAGGAAGTCATGAGAAAAGAAGTATATAGAGATATGTCACAAATTAATTTTCTATTTGAATTAAATTGAGCCTAAAGCAGGACACGCTTCACTCATCTCAGATGTTTTGGGATGTACTGCTGTACTTTACCACCTTTGTGTCACTTCCACTACTGCCAGCAATCCTCTCCAAATCTAAAGCATCTGGTTTCATTTCTGATCAGCATCAGGAAGGAATACATCCTCTGAGAAGAGCTGAATTTGACTTGAACATAATCTGAATTACCAGCCTCAGACCATATCATTCACTCAGTAAATTATATCCCACCTTAGACATTCTGAGGGGATCAAGAAAGAGTGAAAGTTGGATGAAGGTCCAAGACATCAAGTGCAGAATAGTGAGATGTTAAAAGGGGATGTACATTTTGATTTTAACAGAGGGGATTCTAAAACATTCAAAAAGTATCATTCACTGTCATGGCTTTCATGGTCCAAAGGCTGCTGGATCTTGTTTCTGAGAAAGCAAGTAGACTTCTCTTTGTAAGCACTGCTCTGTGTATGCATCAAAATTTACTTTGTTTTGATCATCTTTAGGCAAAACCCTATTTTCTTTTTAATTATCACCACTAAAACTTGTGTTTAAATAAGCAATCCAATCTCTGTGTGGAAATCCACGGCGTGTCTGTTTGATCTGAAGACAAACTGATGTGCTCAATCTACTGAAAGTAAATCTGTGGCATGAATATTCACAGTCCCTTTAAACGAAGCTTCACAAAATAATTTGATTGGTTACTGAGAAACACTGCAGAAGGTACCGTATCTGGTGAATTCTCTCTTCTGAGCTATTTGAAAAGATATGTGTTACCTACACCTTCCATATGGAGAGATTACAAAAAGATTTTGGACAATAAGATGCAAAGAACACACTACTCCTACCAGTGGGCTGAAATATCTCATCCATGTGTACAGTTGACATAAATCCAAATTAAGGCTGATGTGGAGAGCCTTACGGTCTCATTGCCAGTTTTCTACTTACCTTTACACAAAGTCTTTAGCCTCTGAAAGACTGTCAAGTTTATTTTCCTTAGCTCAGCATTCATGCATGTAGATACATGCACAAGCATTCATCCTCTTTTCCATCCTTCAACTTTTTGTATACACTGAGAAGACTCAAAAATCAAAATATGCTGATATAACTTCATTTAGTGTGCTTCTAAAATGGTTTTAGTCATCAGGGTGTAGGCTGCTGTTTACACTAGATGACTGTCCCCTGGGTAAAGAGCTACGTGAAGGAATGGGACTTTGGAGGAGAGCTGCTTTTTCTCTGTGAATTCTGATCCTGCTTACAAATTCCCAACTCCCAAGATTCACAGCTCATACACTGAAAGGGAGAAGAAAAAATGCAATTAGAAGATGAAGTATGTGGCAGTGTGAGAGCTGAACAGGAAAGTGCTGGCACATCTCTGTTAACCTCATGCTTTGTGGCTGGTCCCTCATGCCCAGGCGTGTTTGGTGTCAGCTCAGCCCGGGTTGTCAGAGTAAAGCCAGAGTTTGCACATCCAGGCACAGCTCAGGGAGGTATCAGCTGAAACGCCAGTGCTGCCCCTCTGTTCAGTTTTCCTGTAACATTTATCAATCTCTTTTTTTCCTAGTTTTTTTATATTCTATTTATAGCTCCTACAGCAGCCCACAGAGTCCCTGTGAGGGCCCGCAAGAAGCCCTGACCCATGGGGGAGACTGGAACAGTGATCAGTGGTGGAAGTTCAGTAGGATCAGGGATCCACTCTGGAAACCTTCCCCTGAGTATTGGCCACTGGACACTGCTGGAGCAAGAATCTGGAAAGCACAGGCCTGTGGTCTCCCCCAGAATAAATGTTATTTCATTATTTACTATTATTCCTGATATTTGCCCAGTCACACAGAAGTAAAAGCACCATGACAGAAGCTGCTCACAGAACCTGGGAGCTTACCACGCTGTCCTCATGCACAGCCCTGTCAAAATAATCCTAACAACTTTACCATTTGTATGTGTGGTCAGGGAGAGAGAGTTACAAATACCTGCAAACTGAGGGAAGCCAGGTGTCCATTCATACATGCACCTCCACCTGTTTGCTTTTCAAATACGTCTTCTATACGTGGTGACATCAGCATTAGTGACCCAAGGGAGCATTCCTGATGCCCACAAAACTAGTTTTATTTAGAGAAAGCAAGCTTTTAAATAACAATACTGAAATGTTCTTTTTTAGTCGCATCTGTAAGGTTTTACTCATGCATTGCTTAGTATTAACATGCTGTGTTTATCTCTAAGTACCAAACTCCTTTCTGTCCAAAAAAATGATGCTGAAAATGCATAAAAGCAACATACTGTGAATAAACAGCTTATCTTGGGGGAGAAAGATAAAATTCACAAAACTAAAAATGGGGAAAACCTCCTTCACTGTTGAATTTACCATTTATAGATTAATCTGTCCATTGTGCTTCTATGAAAAGCTTTTCTGGCATTCTACTCAGAAAAACAAAATCTACATTTAAATGAATGTAAGAGTGTACTACAGCAGGAGCCTGTCAGACTGTTTTATACCTCATTGCTATAATTTAATGTTATTGATGCAACCTAGATTATGTTTGAGAAATGAGATCGTGCAAATTCTCTCTCATAAATCAACCAATGTGGCACAAAATATTAGGCTACAGCATTATGTAGTTCTGAAACTATTATATGACCTCAAAGTTCCCTAAAAGGCTTCAAATTGGCATAGACTAAGAATTTGCTAAGGGTATGTTTTCAAAGGGAATAGCTGTTGCTTGTTCATGGCTTAAACATTATACTAAGCCAGTAATAAAATACCAGTGATGCATGCAAATGGAAAATCGTGCTGCTTTTTGTGGTAAAAAGGTTAATTCCTTTGGAAGAAACCAAGTCCCTGGATAAAAAGCATATCTCAGCCACCTGACTAACACACAGACATTTCAGTACAGTTTTATTGTATACAAGGGCTAGGAAAATCTAATAATACCCCGCTTTTTTCCCTAAGATTCAGCAGGTAAAAGCTCTGATTGAATTTCATCTTGATTTCATTAAATATTCATAAAGGCCAATTAGAAGGGCAGCTAAGTAGGCCACAAGGCTCCCTTCCATCATCCTGTCAAAGGCAGTCCATCAGACAGTCCTGTTTGCATTAGGGCCTGTAGTCAATATCTTCATTCAATCTTTATGTAGTATCCCTCTAAATCACTGCTCCATCCCACTTTACGGCTTTTATGGACAGACAAGGGGGGAAAAAATCTAATAATTCTGAAGGCAAGATGCTTACTCGGTAGAAAGCAAAATGCAAATGGGAAAAAACATCCTCAATCAAATGTTGGAATGAAAATCTTTTCTTTAATGAGCAATGACATTGGTAGAGCACTGATTACATTGAGGAAAAACTGTTTAAAATTCATAATCAATCAAGCAAGTTTATTTTAACCTTTCATGACTAAACCGCTGGGTTACAGTTTAATTTATTGATGGTGCTTATCTCTCCCTTCAACCACTAATTTTAAAATTACAACCCATATAGAATATGCTGAGTTGAGTCACGAAAATATATACTGATGTTTATATTCAAAGAAATCTATTAGCTCTGCCTGTTTCCCTTTAAAGATTCAGTGGCCTTTCTATACAGGCCGTGTTATATATATTTGCAGTTAATGCAGCTGAAATGCATTAACTCCACTCGTGCCTTGCTGGACTGAGGTATCGTGGCAGTTCTCGTATCCAGGTCTGTTCGTCAGCTAGAGCTGAGCAATTACTGGTTTTTGTAGGTGAGCATAAGGTAGTGCTTCATCCTGCCACTGACCACCCACTCCTGGCACTGGGGCTCGGAGGGCATTGCCTCCCGTGAAACTTCATGAAATTTGAGAATGTTGCAGATGGGCTTTTACTGTGAGATTTCTAAGTTTGTCTATATCAGGTGTTATAAAAAGAAAATTATTTCCTTTACTATTGGCTCTCTTTCCAGAAGGACTTAGGAATGCTGTGGGTTATAGCAAGGTAAGATTGGTTTACATCTTGTTTGAATCAGTTGCTTTTACTTGAATTGCTGTTTCATACACTAAAATGTTGTCCCAATATGGTTTTAAAAGACTTTCAAGCTCTCTCTTCCATTTTCTGAAAAGAATGATATATCTTTTCAACCTAACACAGGGCATGGAAATATAAGTTTCACCACTCTGTGTTTAAAAAGATATTACTATAAATTCCAGACACTTGATGGGAATAAACCCCACCAGTTTCTAAGGGCTGTGTTCATTTCCTTCATTATGATTCCTTGTGAGTCTTTAGTAGAGCAAACTCTGTAGGTCGTTTTCTGTACAGCAACTCCATGTTTCCTTCCTACCATATTTGCACGTGTTCAGTTAAGCAAGCTTTACCTAATCCTTAATTAATATTTTCTGTTCATTTTCTTTCTTCAATGTGTTTAATTACTAACTACCTACTTCTCTTAGTGACAAAGAAATTGAAGGATGAATATCACTGGGAGTCCTTAGCAAGTAGGGGAGACAATTGTAGGTCTTTGTTACACAGCTTCACCTGAGAACACTTGAAAATCTCAAAGGGCTTGCCATGAGAATAAATTTATTTTTGAACAGTCCACTTTTATTTTTTTAGCAACATATTGGATTATTAAAATGCACTTTCAGCATTCTTTGTATTAAAAAATTGTCATAAAATTTACTTTACTCAATTCTGAACAGAGATTGGAACTTTCTTTTTTACCCAACTGCCTGTCCTCCTTAGTACATATACCATTCCATTAGGGTACAACATGGATCCCTGGGCAATTCTTGTTTCAGTCATCTGAGAGGCTGAAAAATATGGTCACCCCATTTAACATGCCCTGTAAACTCCTGAGAGACAAAGTTTTGTCTTTTTGATCCGTGTTTGTTGTGTACCTAATCCTGCTCGCTTAGGTCAGGCAAGGACCACGAGCAAATTATTCAGGGATCCCAGTAGGCTGAAGCAAAACTTCCAGCTGCTGTGGTGAGGCCAGCTCCCTGCAAAGGAGCTCAGATCTCTTCTTGCCTCTCCAGGCAAGTCCGCGTGCCCAGGGGCACATCCTGGACACTCTGGGTCCAGGGAGGGGCTGGTGCAGGGTCCCCTTTGCCCCACCCACATCTCTGGTTAATCCTACAGTCTGTACTGTGTCTCTCTGCCTTAACAAAATGCCTTGTGTTGTAAGTAAATCACACCGAAAGGCTGCAACAGCTGCAAGCAGATCAAGCAAAGGGAAGATATTTATCCATTTTATTTGGCCTGCAAGGATTTTGATATGCCTTTCTTAAGCCACTAGAATGACAGTGTTTAAAATATTTGAGTATCATTTTAATGGAGTAGACATTTTCTACCTGTTCTCTGTTCACTTTCTTAAATCTTGGTCCCATTTCAGTACCAGTTAATTTGAAAAACAACAAGAGTAAAGCACACAGAAGCTGCTTCAGGCAGACTAAAGATAACCTACTGTATTGGACATTCCTAACCATAAACCTCTGGCATTAACCATAAACCATCCTAATCACCATTGGAGCTACATTTCTGTCGCTTTCTTAAACTGTGAGCAGAGAAAATCCCTGACCTGTAAAAAAACTAGAAAAATGTCAAATGGCTCAGTTTGTAGCTTGTGTTCAAATGATTATTTAAAGACTCCATCCTGAAAAATTTAAAGCTTAAGTAAACTACTTCTTTCCATTCCTCCCCCTCTGCGTTAAGAAAAAACATGTCAAATATTCACTGCCCACTTGTATTTGCTACAATGGCAGCCCAAAAAATCCCCAGCAGGATGTTGGGAACCACCAGGAAAGCTGTTGCATACAAGCCAGAATGATTTTACTGCTGTACGCATCCTTGTGAACATGAATGCTTTGAATCCCGTGTTTTGTTCCTGCATTCTAGGAAGGACATGTGGAGTACTGCATCCAGCTCTGGCACATAAAGAGGATGTGGACCAGTCAGAGAAGAACACAAAGATGATCAGGGGAATGGATCCCCTCTCCTGTGAGGAAAGGTTGACAGAGTTGATGTTGGTCAGCCTGGAGAAGGGAAAGCTCTGCCAAGATCTTGTTGTGGTCTTTCAGTACTTACTGGGGGCCTGTAAGGAAGATGGGGACAGACTTGCTGGCAGGGCCTGTAACAGTAGGACAAGGGGGAAACCAGAAAGGAATAAATTGTAACTAAAGAAGAATCAATTCAGACTAGATATCAGGATGACTTTTTTACAGTGAGGATGGTAAAACACCAGCATAAGTTGCCCATAGAGGTCATGGATGCCTCATCCCTGGAAGCAATCAAGGTGAGGTTGGACAGGGCTCTGAACAGCCTGATCTAGTTGAAGATCTCCCTGTTCATTGCAGGACTAGATGGCCTTTAAAGGTCCCTTCCAACCCAAATCATTTTTTGATTCTGTATTTCTATGAACCCATGACATAGCAGAAGGAGAGAGGGTACAGAGAAGGGTTACAGATGAGTAAGATGATGAAGAAGCTGCCTAATGAGGAGATTTTGAAAATGTTGGGTTTTTTCAGCTTGTAGAGAAGCCTGTAAGATGGGATAGAGGTTTACAAACCCTGGAGGTTGTGGATAATATGGAATCAGAAAACAGGGTTGTTACTCACCAAGTCTCCCAAGTAAAACCAGGTGCCAATATTTTTACTGAAACTAGTGAAACACAGGGTTAAACCAGACAAAATTATAGTGTTTAAATAGCAGGCACTGAACTTCTGGAATCTGTAGCCATAGGAGGCCATGGAGACACATAGCTCTGGCAAGTTTAAAAAGAACTCCAGGAACATCAGGTTCACAAACAGATCCTAAAGTGAATAAGTGAGGATGTATTTTTTAATACCCCTAATCCAATGGTGGTGGCTGCTGAGAGGTTGAGAAAGGAAGGGACTGCAGGCAGTGGCCAGCCTGATCCACCCTCTTTATTGAGCATCTCTTGCTGCCCCTGTGGGAAACAGTGCCCTGAGTTAGACAGACCCCGGCCTGCCTCAGCAGGGCCTTTCTGATGTTTCTATACTGCTCTGCAAAAGTGGATGAGCTCCGAAAGATGTGCAGACTGCACCTTTACATGGTAGGTTTAAAAATAAAATGAGATAAGTTGAGCAAAAAATGTAATATGGCATGTTTTTAGGGGGTTACAGAGAAAGGATAGAGGAGTCTATTATAGTGCAAAAGAGTCTGAAGTGTCAGGGACCAGTGGTGAGAGGAATGGAAACCAGAAATACAACTGAGAAATGGTTTTGCTAGGGCTGAAAGGGTGGTGGATACCCAAGTGCATATGGAAGGGCGTGAATCATTTGTGGCCTTAGTTCTGCTTCTCTTTTAAATGAGGTTTATGCTATTTATCCTGACAGAAAACACAGAAGCTTAATTTGTTATGTTTCAAAGAATTTTGTAGAAGCTGAAATGCAAATTGCTGGGAGATGGATCCAAAATGTGCATAATTCAATTAGGCAATTTTCAGTAATTTCCAAGATGCCCTGTGAAAGCCAGCTCTTAGCACTGAGCACCAGGTTTAACAGCAAACTGCTCAATGAGGGCATTTGTTTTGCAAACCATGCTCTTATCATCTTCTGGAGGAAAACAGGGATGGATGAACTCCTAAGTTCCTAACGCCGAGTGAAACTGGAAGCAATTCCCCTTCCAGAGCACATCTTGTTGTAGTCACCATCCTAGATCATCAAGAAAAGAAAAAGGTGACTTCTTTTTTTGGATAAAGGGGGCTATTTATACTGAAAAACTATTCTTAGTCTTACACAGATAAAATCTGTTCAGGAGCAGCCCTTAATGATTTTGTTAGCTTTTAGAAATGTTTGCTGATCTAAACATCAAGAAGAATCAGAAGAATTTGTGGGAGGTTTTTTTCCTTCTTTTTAGGAGCATATTTTTCTCTCCATATTTCTGCAGTTTTTCACATTCTTGTTCTGGATACACACAATTACTTCCATTAGGCAGCCTAGATACACCAAGAGAGAAATAGGAATGTTTCCCTTTATCCTCTGAAAGCAAATGTAATCATGTTCCCTTGCTGATTTGTGTTTTGAAATTACCATTCTAATCCAATAGTTTAATTTTATTATACCCTTCAGTCTAACAGACCAGGCAGAGAATGTGTAATCACAAACAAAGGGCCAAATCCTGCTTGCCATACTAATGGGAGTAGTCCCACTGATTATAATGGGACTACATCAAGCCTTACCCTTAACTAATGGGAAATGAGATAAACACACTCAGACTCTATTGCAGGGTTTTCTTGGAGCTTTTCTTGAGGCTTGTTACTGAGATTTTAAAACACAGTCGAATGTAGTGGTTAAAGTACAGCCGAAGTGGAAAAAAACTCTTTTTCAAGGGAAAGTGCAAACATTCTGATATTTGGCTTATGTTGAGATTAAAAGTCTCAAATATAGGATTTATATATAGGTATTTGAGGTGTTTAAATAGAATCTATTTTAGAATCCTTTTGCAAAAGAAGCCATGTGATCTTTCAGGTCTAAACCCACAAATTTAACTACTTTCTGCTTCTAAACAGAATTAGTTGTAAATCAGAGTGATGATGGGGAAGGGGACACTTCATCAGTCCCCCCATTAGTTCTTCCCGTGCTCAGCCCACACTGAAGCCCCTTTGCCCTGTATCCCTGACAGGTCACACAGCATCCGCAAAACTCGTGGAGGGAAATCACTCTTTTTGTTCTTTCTCAGCTTCCAAACCATATTCACCTGATATTCTCAAACCTTCTCCGTCAAGGCTTCAAGGTAAAGAAAATGTAAGTTGTAAAGGGTAGCTGAGACTTATAAAAGAAATCAGGTGGGAGACTTGTAGAGAGAGGTGTTAAATAGTTGCAATATGGGCAAAGAAAGAGCTATAAAGTGAAAAATAATTCCTGGGGAAAACTACAGCAAAGCTACGCTGCTGCCTAAGCAGTATAACCATTGCCAAGCTATTAAAAACCCACTTCAAAATAATATAATTGATTCCCTGCCTCTCCACCCCAACCTTCTGTACTACCAGGATGGAAATATTTGGAAAACAATCCAGGACAGAAAAGAAACAAAGAAAGGGAAGGAGAAGGCTTCCTACTTGGGTTTGGGATTTTTTGGCGGGCTTTTAAATATGTTTTTCCCCTGAAATGGTCTGTTCTCGGTTGTTTCAGAACCTAGGTGGCTCTGTGTAATATTCAAACTTTTCAATCCTTTAACATAATGTTTATTTCTTTCAGCTCAGCAATCTCTTTATCCAGTTCTCTGATTTATTACACAACAAACAAAATACACCTTTAAAGCCTTCATACTTTCACATTATCAGGTCCTATGTGCACATTTGGCTTTTTATTCTTGACTCTATGTTATTTACACAGAACATCTTTCCTTGGACTCATAAAAATGTCTAACTGACCATGTTTCTGATATACAAGAGTCAGTCTATATAAAAGATGTGGAATGAATTGATGACCAAAACTTGACTTTTCCAAGCCATCATCAGCAGTGCAATAAAAATGATTCAAACACCCAGCATGAGTCATACTGGCAATCTGATGGGATCATTGTTTCCCAAAAAAGAAGCCAATACAGAAGCCTCTGTGCCATTCATTTCAGTAGCCTTCTTTTAAAATAATAAAGCAATATGAGACCTGTCAGAAATCAAGTCTTACCCAAACAGGACCACTCCTCAAACACCCCTGCCATTCCCCTCTTCCTAAGAAACCCTAGGGACACAGTACAGCCTTAGAGCACACATCTCAAAGGGAAAAAAAAATCCAGACTACTTCAGAAGCACTTCCCAAAATCAGGGTTCCTTTCCAGGAAAGAAAACCTGGTGCCCTCTCTTTTACACTGCTTTAGGTCCACTCATCCCTGGATTAGGTTAAGGAGGTCATACTCCTTTGTAACTGAATTGATGCACCTTATCTAGGAGTTAAGTCACCCTAGGCAACCTAACCCGCTAAGGGAGAGAGACAGACACCTCCAGAAAGCATTTGAGCCAACCTAAGATCAAATTCACTATGGAAGTGAGTTTTTCTTCACTGATTACTGAGAAAGCCCCAGATCAAGCTCCTAGCTTAGAGCAAATCTCAGCAAAATGCTAAAAAAAGGATCAGTTAGGGCTGTAGACATCTGCCTAGGCAGACCAATACCTTAATCCAAACCAGACAGCCAGTAGCTATCACAGCTCACTAAGAATATCTATTCCCATTTTACACCAGTGTTCTCTAAAGAAAATTCCTTGTTCTGTAAAGAAAGCCAAAGCATGCAAAGGACTTTGGATCATCAGTGGAAATGCGGGACCAAACCAACCTAAACTCACCTGCCTTCTTCCACCCCCCAAGGGCAACAGGGGAAGAGTCCCTCTTTAGCCATTTCTATTCATATATGTTCTAGTCAGAGAGATATATAGATATAGATAGATATAGATATAGAACTAGATATAGAACTAGATATAGAACTAGATATAGAACTAGATATAGAACTAGATATAGATATAGATGATATAGATATAGATATAGATGATATAGATATAGATATAGATGATATAGATATAGATATAGATAGATATAGATATAGATATAGATATAGAACTAGATATAGAACTAGATATAGATATAGATATAGA